>JARTUT010002258.1:0-95867 GCA_030674115.1 Micraspis discolor | reverse complement strand
TACGCCCGTTTGCACCGACTTTTGCTTAAGCGTTACTTAACAAATGGGCCTTTAACTTAAGGGGTAACTTAAGATTCAAATGATTTGCACCAAACCAGTTCCTGTCAACTTTAACTAAGGGACCTTTAATATATTTGAAGTATGGCAATGTCGCATTATCTAGAGTATTCAGCATATAACAGAGATGTCTCTGGCATACATTGACGTTATACAGGGTCTTTCACGAGGAACTTCACCCATATTTATACGAGAAACTACTGAACGTATTTTCATGAAATTCAGCACTTATAAGTATTTCACGATGCTGATGAAATCTAAAATATTTTCAAGGCATGAGAACCTCCGTTTTTTCCGGAAATGACGTCAACTTCCGTTTTTCAAATTACAACACCATTTTTTTATTGCAGAAATAGATTCCTTAGAAAATTTCAAGTTATTTTGATGTAACATTTTTCAGTTTTGGTTGAAAAATTCTCTCAGAGCGGGAAAATTCGAAAAAAAAAATCGAAAATAGAGCACCGCTGAAACAAGAATAACTTCGAGGTTTTTGGGTGGAAAATTTTCATTTTGGGATTTTTCAAGATGTAAGATTGATGTATCCACTTTAAAAATCGAAATCGCGATTCATGATACAGGGGTGAAAAAATCGCTGTCTAAGTTAGGGATGACAAAATCGTGAAAATCAATTTTTCAAATTAGAACCCCATTTTTTTATGGCAGATATTGAATCTACGTAAAAATAATGTGAGTCATCACACCCTTGCCCTAAAGTGGATATTTTCTGAGTTATTCACAAAAACTGTTTTTCGTCTTATATGGAAGTTAATTTTATTCAAACTGGGATTTAACATTAGATTTTTATGAAATATCAGTGTTAAGTATCACAACCGACTGAAGTACCTAATAAGTTCACTCTGAACAAGACTTTGTCAGCCTAAACCTTTTGAAGAAGTCCATTTGCGACATTTCCTCGTAATAATTCGGTCTTACAAAATTTCTTCTTGGATAGCCCATCTCAATAAATTCAAGAACCTCTATATCATCCTCAAAAAATCCTCAACAAGGATCTCATCAAAACCTTCCATCCTACTGAATTGTTTATGTTGTTTGATTTTATAGGTTAAAATTACTTAAATTTGTTAAATATGCTTTAAGGGACGGAAGTTGGTCCATTAACTAAAGTTGGTTTAATGGCCGATTTAAGGGTCATTTAAAATCGGTGCAACACGAACTGGCCGTTAAGTGTGATTTAAGGGACCGTTAGCCTAACTGACCCTTAAGAAAAAGTCGGTGCAAACGGGCCTTAGTATTATTGATGTTACCATCAGTTGAAATTTTGACAACTATTTTAGAAACAAATATGAATACTGGCAGTAAAGTTTTTTTTGTGTATTCACAAAAACACTTTTGCTTAGATTTGTGAAAAAACATTTTATGGTACGTTTACACGCTTGCCAAACATTGGCAAACGGCAAACAGCAACAAGCCTCCACAACTCTTGTTTGGCGTTTGGATAGCATTTACACGCTTGTGACTGCGTCAGTCTGCAACATACATCCAAGCATGGCTGACACCGAACTTGTGGCGGCTATTACATTTGGTTTAAACTTTTATTTGAAATGTAAGCAGAGTGAATCAAAAAAAGGAAAGCACGACGACCACGAAGATGGTGGATGAAAAGATTCATCAAAATTGTACTAGGTAAGTACACATTTGATTTAACCATTATCTGTTTAGTTATGCGTTATGCTACAATATTTACGTTATATTTTTTTGTTACAGGCAATTTATAGAAGAGAAATTTAATGAACTTTTATATGAACCATCTGGAGAGTTTGATAACTTCTGCCGAATGAACTTTCTTGATTTTGAGTTTTTACTGCAGAAAATTTCACCAATGATATACAAGCAAGATACAGACTTCAGAGAAACTATACCAGCCAAATGTCGTCTCGCCGTCACGCTACAATTTTTAGCATCTGGTGATTCTTACAAAAGCCTTCACTATTTGTTTAAAATATCTTTCCCTATGATATCAATAATCATTCGTGAAGTTTGCCGAGCTCTTAATGTAATTCTAAAGGATCTAGTTAAGGTGGGTGTAAAATAAAACATTATTTTTACATTTATTTAGGATTTAATAGAATAATCATAAGAAATCTGTTCTAGGTATATATGTTAACTGACAGTTTTATTATTTAGTTATTTAGTAAGTTAAACAAGAATTACGTCAAATTATTAAAAGAATTCAATAAAGCAAAGTTTATAATGTTGGGTTCACACCGGGCTGGATTGAGGATTTGGTCCGATATAATACGAATAGATGACGATGGTGCTGTTGATGTAGAATGTAGATAGAGCTGGAGCTTCTGTACTTGGTATGTGTTCTGTTATTATGTTTGGCGCTGAATGAGAGGTATGTGTGGACGGAGAGGGGAAAAAACTTTGAGTGTTGTGAATAGGTTCAGAATAAACGCTATTAACTGATGTTGGCCGACTCGGAAAGACTTGTAATTGAGGAGATGGTGTATGACGTGAATATGCACCAGCCATTGATGATGGTCGAGAATAATATTGAGGGTATGGTGTATGCCGTTCATTTGATTTTTGACTGATTCTGTTTATGAACAATCCATCTATTTGATACATCATAATTTTTCGTTCATCAGTTGGCAGTTCACGTAGCTTTATAGCCAATAATTTAGCATACAGATCGCAATCGTCATCTTTGTGAGCAGGTCTATTTTCTTTCTGTGATTGACCTAACACATTTGTTAATTGTCCAAATGCCACTGCCATTTGCTTTTCAGCCGTTTCAGAAGCAGGGCGACGACGCTTATTAGTAATAGCCTGTATGGATGGTGATCTGGATGGTGTGGTAACCGTTCTTGTATGGTCTCTTATTAGAGGATCATCCTCTGTCTGTTCTGTATCTTCTTCTACGGGTATTTGTTGCAATTGCTGCAAGGATTATATACTGTTACTTACAATTCATTAACTTTCTTTTTACAGATGGCCACCACAGCAGAAGGATGGCTTAATATAGAAGAAGGATTCAGGACCAAATTTCCACATTGCCTAGGTTCATTGGACGGCAAGCATGTAGTCATTGAAAGCCCAGCTCATAGTGGAACAGAGTATTTCAATTATAAAAACATTTAGTATTGTCCTTTTAGCGTTAGTGGATAGCAAATACAAATTTGTATTCGCAGACATAGGAAGTCAAGGAAGAATAAGTGACGGTGGCGTCTTTAATAATTGTTTACTATGGAAAAGAATATGTAGAAACGAAATAGATTTTCCGCCGCCATGTCCACTTCCAGGATCGAATATTAATGTTCCATACGTGTTTTTAGCTGACGGTGCTTTTGCACTGAGTCAACACATAATGAAGCCCTACCCTGGAAATCATGAAGTAGGCTCACCAAAAGGCTTTTTAACCAAAACTTATCTAGATCCTGAGTTGTTGTTGAAAATACGCTTGGAATTTTAACCTCAGTTTTCAGGATATTTAGACGCCCTATCGATCTAGAACCACAAACTGTGACGGAATTTACGATGACTTGTGTATTACTACATAACTTTTTTGAGAACAAGTAAAAATTCTTCAAATCGATATACTCCTCAGGGTTCGCTTTGATTCATATGACAGTAGTGGAAATATGGTATAACCCCTGGTTCATGGCGCAGAGATAACGACAGATATAATGCCTTGCAAAATTTACCACAAATACCATGAAGATCTCCGCTGAATGCCCAAGAAGTCAGAGAAGAATTTACTTCATATTTTAATAGGATTGATAAGTTGATAAAAATTTAGAAATAACTTTATAATAAGTAACGGTGTTTTTTATTGAGAATAAAAGTTTTTTACTTACAGTTTCGGTGTTTATCCCTTCATTGCAAGTGTATACTGAAGTAAAAATGACTCCATGATTTCGTAAGCATACCAAGTTGGGTTGTATATTTCTTCGGCACCTAAAATAAGATTACCGTAGATCAAACAGCAATAAAAGTTCTAAAAGAAATATTTCAAAACTAGCGGACATCCCGGTTTCGCACGGGCACTAAACATGACATTTAATATCTTCAATAGTTTTCAGTTGCGATTAAAGAAAGTTTTTGGTATTGAAGCCTATTCGAGACTAATAAACAAACAAACAATCAAACCATTCCTCTTTATAATATTAGTATAGCAGTATAGATTAAGAATTACTTTCTAGTCAAATTACTACAGATAGCAAAAATACACACAACAAACAAACATACCTGCGCCAGAACGTATAGATTCCTGTTTTTTTTTTTTTCAAGTGCTTACGAAAAGTAGTCATTAATATCTCTTTTTTTTTTTACTTCCTTTACTGACTTTCCGGTAAGTTCAGCAAGACGAATCCATGCATCTGCTTGTTTCTTCTTATCTTTATGATTTACGTCTTTTTGGATTCCATATGCAGGATTCAATCTGGTAATGCTCCAGAAACAAAAAGAGTTTCGTCATTAGACCAGCCACTCATTTTTATTTTTTAGCGCAAACAAGCGTGTAGTCGCCGCGAGATCACAATGGTTACTAAACGCGGACCAACGTATAAATGCGTCGCAAACGTTTGCCGCAAAACGCCCTTTGATCTGAGCCAAAACCCGACACTCGAACGGATCCGAAGCAAGCGCCCACAAGCTCACGCAAAGCTGAGACAAACACATTATTTACACGCTTGTGATTGTCGAGGCTTGCCGAGGCTTGGCAAGCGTAAACGCATCCATTACCCGTATAATTCTGTTGCAAATGTAATATGAATGAGGTTATCCTTTTACTGTTTCACAAGGTCTTGTGTAATTGAAGCATAATCCATTGCTTTGTTTTGTTGCCCTCCAAGCCTAGAACTCTTGGCTATTCCTGAAATGAAACATATTTTCTGTGATTTTTATTTTATTAAATTATGATCTGATAGTAAGTGTGTATCTTAATTTTTGTGAGTTGCGAACTTGCCTCCATTCTCAGCAGTACAAAGACAGCACAGCACATGTAGATTTTCGCCTTTAGGATTTCTCCAAGGTGCCTAATCTTTACAGAAACACTGTTGTACTGTTTTTGCCATATCCCACAAATAAAGAGATTTTTTCTGTAAAAGAATTCAGCATTCACTGATACAATATACGTAATATTGAACTGAATTATATTTATAGTAACACTGTTATAAGATTCCTACTTAAATCGCTGATACCATATTAGACATCAAATTACAAAAGGTCGCTACCGTTGATCGAAAATCTTAAAATTTAGTGATAAAAACTGCCCTTCAAGTGGTCTTAACAACGATTTGACAATGAGATTCTTCGAAAAACTACAGCCAACTTTAAACAGGTTTAACAATACCTTTTACTTTTATTTAACTAATTTAGACTGTAGACTATCACAAAATGTAAACAATTGATATTTCACACATTGCGGGAGATTACTGGCTTGAAGATAGCTGACAATTGAAGAAAACCCGAACAGCGTTGCCATATCTCTCAAATACTTCATTTCACAAATGTGTTCTAGGATTCCCATCTGAACCACGAGCGAGTATACACGTGATAACCGGGATAATATTCACATCATATAACGAATTTATGCGATATCCTTTCATCAATTTGGTAATGAGTGGTAAATAATGAAATTATTTATATCATAGTGTAAAATAATAGTGAATTAGAGTCTGCGGTGATACTTTTGAGAGTAAGAACACTTTTTATAATAACATCCAACTACTCTCAGGGAGATTCCCATGAGGGAATTCCCAGATGTTTCTTATCGGAAACAAGAAATATCTGAATTTAATCGAATTGTGATAACAAAATGAATACACCTGGCCCGTCCACCTCAGACTACAGGGGCGGATTGAGTCAATCATATATGTAAATGCAGCAAAGAAAACCACAACAGTTAGAAATCCATCCAGAGATCAAGCCATTGTAATGACATTTAATGACAAATTCAAAATAGTCGATTACGCAAAAGCAATAGCAACATTTGTAGAAGCAAAAAACTTAACACATATATCAAGAATTTCAAATAATAGAATATGCGTATTTTTAAGAAGTAAAGCAATTGTTGATGAATTTTTCCAAAAAACCAACAGAATTTTCATTGAAAAGGAAGAAATTATAGTGAGAAAATTAATATCGCCTGCAAAAAGACTCATTGTTTCAAATGTGTGTCCATCAATTCCCAATGAGATAATAGAGGAATCATTGAAATCGATAAACTTAAGATTAGTATCTCCAATTTTACCACTGAGAGCAGGAATTCAAGGAGACGAATTCAGTCACGTTTTGAGTTTCAGACGACAAGTTTATATAGATGAAGGAGACATCATCAATACATCACTAATAATCACACATGAAAATACCAGCTACAGAATTTTTATATCCACTGACACAATGGAATGTTTTATATGTAAAAAGCAGGTCATATTTCTAGCAACTGTCCAGAAGCTAAATCCAAAACAACTCAGGAAACTGAACAAGAAAATAACTCACCAAAGATATTAGAGGAAACTCATGCAATAGAACAAAATAAAGGTAATATTTCAACGAACATGACAGTAATTAAGGATAAAAACTCGCATAAAAGTGAACCTTTGAAGAAAAAAAGGCCACGTTCAGAATCCAATTCATTGTTGTCCTCTCAGCAATCAGATAGTATACCAGGAACCCCTGAAAATCATACAAATGATCAATCTATGGGACCACCAAACGATGAAAAATTGAAACTAACAAGAAGAAAGAAGAGACCAAAAACCTCACCATCATTGTCTGAGAACAAATCGGAACCACAAATAGATTACGAGCACTTATGTTCAGTAATAAAGATGCTCCCAGGAAACCATCCTATATCAGATATCAATCTTATAGGATTCCTAGAATCATCATTTGGAAAAAACGATATTATAACCGAAGCAAAACGCTACACAGATGACATCGATGGATTAATAAAAATTAAAAATGATGTATGCATTATATCCTCATATACAACAACGATCTCTAAAATATAGAATCACAAGAATTAGTAAGAAATTGAAAGGCTTCAGCGATACGGAAACATCAGATGAAAATGAATCAACTAGAAGCTCCCAAACGGAATTGAATCAAGTAAAGGACATTATTACATCACAATCTGACTATGAGCTTGAAGATAATACAATGGAATAGCTGTGGATTTTTTCCACGTCTAGAAAGTCTCCAAAATCTAGTTAAATCAACAGATCCTCACATTTTATGTTATGCATTCAAGAGACGAATTTTAAGGAAAATAAGATAGGTAAATTGACCAATTACCAGGGTTTTCACAAGATAAGAGCTACGAATAGCAGGGCAAGTGGAGGATCATCAATATTTGTGAAAGATGGCATACATGCTGAGGAATTAAACATTACAACACAATTAGAAGCAATCGTAGCAATGATATGGGCACCCAATCCAATAGCAATTTGTAATGTCTATATACCAAATGATAAAACATTTAATAAAAATGATATTATAAACCTAGTGAACCAACTGCCTAGACCATTCATTTTAGTGGGAGATTTCAATGCTCACAACGAGCTGTGGGGCATAGACTACCTATAGATAGGCAACTCTGGCATGAATATTGGTCCCGGCTTAGAGCTCAACTTACAGCGCCATCTTTCGTCATCTTAGAGTTGATTACAGATTCCATTCGCACAACGTTCCGTCTCGTGGCGCCCTCTAGTGCATTTTATAAGAGTTATCAAAGGATTCCACGCAAGCGCAGGTTGAATCCCATATTTTTATTGAAATGAAAACAAATACATTTGAAATGACCATAATTCTTTTAATCTGCTGTATATTGTCACAATTTCAATAAAAAAATATCATTTGATCAGAAAATTGTGACAATTTGCAGCAGATTAAAAGAATTATGGTCATTTCAAATATATCTGCCTTTCAAATCAAAGAACATACTAATCTTTAGAGGATGAAAGGAAATAAACAAAAAAGAAACTTTAGAAATATATATATATAATGCAGTAAATAATCAATTTACAAAAATTTCAATATCGAGGGAAAGAATAAACGAACCAACAATAATTATGCAACAATTACTCATCAAGTTATGAAAATACATTGAAAGAATAAATTAGAATATTAGTGACAGATACATCAATTTAAGCATGAAATGCATTAGATTTATACTTTTATGACAGAAACAATTTCTAAAAGTCTATTTTCTTTTAGATACTTTTTCGGATGACATCTTTATTATTGGATCATAAGATCTTATTGTTTTTTTTTCCGATAAAATTTTATAAATAGTTCTGTCATAAAAGTACAGAAATAATATCATGGCAAAATCAATAAACTTATTAACTGAAATTCCTTGAATTTGGCGTTTCAACGGTAAATCTCACATATCCGTTGAAGTATTCTAGGAATCTTCTGATAGACGATTTTTATGAAACCTACTATAAGTGGAATACCCAAAACTATAATCAATGACCATGAGCAGTTCACTTATATATAAATACCTTGTTACCTCAAAGTTTCTTCAGGAGTTCTGGAGGGTAGACAAAATATGCTTACATAATCTGAAAGATTATTGAAATTACAAAAATGATAATCATAGGGAGTAGAATGAATTACTTGGCAAATTAAGTGTTGGTAGAGCAAATCTTTTCAGCTTTCCATGAGGGTCTATACAATCCATATGAAAATGCTTTATGCAAATAACACTTTTGGATGAATGAAAACATGGATTTCTGATTCTTTCCAACCAAACATTTCTAACACCCTCAACTTGTGTAATGAAAAACCTAGAAAGAAAACAGTGTTAGAAACTGTCCCAAATTTTTACTAATCAGAAATTACTACAGGAATATGAAATTGCTACAGAAAATATTAATTCACAGTACATTTTAGTGAGTTATAAGTTAATCCAAAACTACTACTTATATGAATGCAACACATACCTTTGACATTACTATGACTGTAGCAATTGGGAACACAGTAACAATAAACCATTTAAATTAAATTAAATTGAATAAGTTGAAAATGAATAAACCATTTCAGTCAACCAGTTCATGCTCATCATAAAATAGTTTCTTACTCTTCATAAAGTCCACCAAGAGTGAGGTCTGATAAAATCCGTTTTTACCGATCACTACTGAGAAGTACTAATTTACCGATCCGAGCTTCTAAGATAACAACAGATGTCTCTACCGCTTGTCGAAGAAAAACGTGACCAGCTTTGTAGTAGGCGAGTTCCCACCCCCTGCTGTGGGGCTCTTTAAGTGCTGCTGCAGAGGTCGTCAAATTCACTCGGCCATGGATGAGTTGGACATCGGTCTCCTGAACACAGGGGAACCAACACATTTTTGCCAGGCAACAGGTACATTCTCGACGATCGACCTGAGCTTTTGCGACCCACGCATAATGCCTTCACTTAAATGGGAAGTTTTTGATGATCTACATTATAGCGATCACTTTCCTATTCTTATAGAAAGGGAAGGACCATCACGACCAGAATCGAAAATTTAGGATGGAAAATTAAACATGCAGATTGGGAAAAACTTCAGGAACAATTAAGACTGGCGCAAGATATAACAATTTCAAGAGACATAGATTATGATGTCACCAAATTTACAGAACTCCTGATCAGGACAGCTGAAACAAGTATAGGAAGATATCAAGCCAAGACCAAATCCAAATTAGTTCCATGGTGGACTGACCTATGCTCAGAAGCATTAAAGTTGAGAAAGAAAGCATTCAACAAGTTTAGTAGACAAAAAATTTAGAAAATCTCATAGAAGTTAAAAGACAAAAAGCGAAAACAAGTCAGGTGCTAAGAAATGCAAAGAAAGAAAGTTGGCAAAATTTTGTATCATCATTAACATGTTCGACTCAGGCAGGGGAAGTATGGAATAATATAAAGCGTATTCAAGCCAATTATACCCAATTATAGGTGCTCTGAAAAACGACCAAGGAGATATTGTAACAAGACCTGACTCAATAGCAGAGCTACTAGGTGATGCCATCGAAAAGCAGTTTGGAGACCACAGCTTCAATGATGAGTATCAAATGCAAAAAAAATATCTTGAAAATATACCTCTAAATATTCAAGATGGCAACGATCATTGTCTCAATAACCCATTCACAAAAGAAGAATTAACAGCAGCTATACAGAAATCTAAAGACTCAGCAGTGGGACTAGATGATATTCCCATGATTTTTTATAAACATCTCCCAGAAAAACTCCTGACACACCTGCTAGAAATATGCAATAAAATATACTTAGAGCGTCTTTTTCCGAAAAAATGGCAAGAAGCAACTATACTACTCATGCTAAAAATGAAAACCAAAATTGAAAGCAGAATCACATCGTCCAATCGCACTCACTTGTACAGGTTGTAAAATCCTGGAAAAAATGGTAAACGAAAGGCTTACATGGTATCTAGATGCTGAAAACAAACTAAGCAGAACCCAAACAGGATTTAGGAGGAATCACGGCACAGTAGACAATCTGGTCATCTTACAGACCGAAATAACAAATGCCTTCGTAAATGGAGAAATGGTTGCAGTTGTGTTTTGTGACGTGGAAAAGGCTTTCGACCGATGTTGGCGCAGAAATATATTGGATCATCTAGGAGAGGCTGGTCTAAATGGCAATCTAATGCATTTTATAATTAATTTCATGTCAAACAGAAGATTCAACGTCAGAGTAAATGGAGTGTTATCGACCTCAAAGGTTCAGCAAAATGGAGTACCACAGGGATCGGTTTTAAGCCCTACCCTTTTCAAACTTGGAATTGATAAAGTAGACTCTTCAGAGAGAATAAGTAAACCTGTCAAATGTATGAAGTTTGCAGATGATATATGCTACATGTGTAGAGGAAACAATCTGAAAACGATCAGGCTCCAACTTCAGAATACGTTAAACCATTTAGTAGAATGGTCACTTAAAACAGGATTAATTATATCTACACAAAAAACCAAACTGATGATATTTACTAGACGACACACACAAGAGGAAACAATAAACCTCCAAATATATGGGAGTACATTAGAAAAAGTCAACCAACACAGGTTCTTGGGGTTAATATGGGACAACAAACTAACATGGAGACCACACATAGAATATCTAAAGACAGAAGGTACAAAAAGAATTACCTTACTACGTGTCCTTTCACACAGATCATGGGGCGCAGACGAAGATACTTTGTTGAAAATATACAGAGCGATCATAAGGTCAAAACTGGAGTACGGTTCAATAATCTACTCGTCAGCAAATAAAACAGATTTGAGAAAGTTGGATACGGTACACAATATAGCCCTCAGGATCTGTTTGGGAGCATTTCCTACCAGTCCAATTAAGAGTATTCAAAGAGAGGCATACGAACTGCCACCAGACCTGAGACGGCAATACAATGTATTACAGTATGCAGCGCAAATTTCATCAAATCCCAATCATATACTTTACGACGATCTTTTCAATAGAGTATATGATGGGAAATATCATACAAAGAAACGTAGCCCAAGACCACCATCCCAGATGCTTGAAGTGTCTGACATGGAAATGCTACGGAACACAACACAAAATGTTCCTCTGAAGATTCCTCCTTGGAAATTGACAAAACCAGTAGTGGATTTGTCACTGATGACCAACCGCGAAAACTACCCAACAGGTCCGATGATAAAACAGAGAACAATGGAAAAAATTTGTAGTTACGGCTCTGCTTTGACCATTTACACAGATGGATCAATCAGCGACAGAAATGTCGGATGTGCAGTATATTCAGAAAATATGGAACGAAAATATAAAATGTCACCTATTAGCACCATAAGCTCTGCCGAATTATACGCAATCTGGAAAGCCCTAGAAGAGTTGGAAACCAAACACACAGACCATCGAAAAGTACTAATTTGCTCTGATTCAATGATAGCACTGAATTCCTGAAATTACACAAGTTTTCACTTGTGGTCCAAATATTGAGTAATATACATCGTTTACATGAGAGAGATATTTCAGTGGCATTTCTGTGGCTCCCATCTCACACGGGGGTGCCTGGGAATGAGAAAGCGGACATTTTAGCAAAAACGGCAGCCAGAGAATCAACATCGTTAGAAAATTTTCTGAGTGTAGAAGATGCCAAGTCACATTTCAAAACCAGGGCATTCGAAACGTGGCAATCCCTTTGGTCTCAGCAACCATCAAAACTTCACGAATGCGAAAAAACAGTAAATCGATGCCCAGTAATGTCACTCAATCGTAAAGAGCAGATTACTTTGAGAAGACTACGTATAGGACACACAGCCATTACACATAAATTCCTCCTAGAAAACAATGAACCACCAATATGTACCACATGCAACCACAATCTTAGTGTGAAACACATACTAATAGATTGTGCCAAATTCGAAGAAGAAAGAAGAACCACTCATTTGGGAGCTGACTTGGAAGATATTTTGAATGTAGACCCACCTAGCACAAGGCGATTGTTCCATTATCTGAATGCTATACATATCATGAATGATATATAATCGGATAGATCCGTTAGTTTTGTTCAAATTATTGTGAGAGGTGTAAATGACCTAGAAGTCGAAACACCTCAAATGCATGGCATTGTTAAATTAAATAAAAAAAAAATGTGTTCTAGAATATCAAGCAGATTTTTATAAATTTGAAAAAAATATATCTGTATGGTGTTTATCAAAAAAATATCAACTGAACAGAATATAAATTATTACAGGTCACCATATGTCTTGACGTACATGTACGATCTCGCTGAGTTTTTGTACATAGATTGGTTTTGACATAATAATACATAGAGCTGAATATAACTTGTGCCTTGAGAGAAACCAAAGAGCTACAAGGGATTTTTCAAAATTTATCAGCTCATCATATGTAAGTATTTGGGTTGATTTATAAGAACTCTCCTCAGTTTAACAAGAACGCCAAAAATATATGAATGCAAATTCCCAATATTTTAATTAGTTCAGTTCACAATACATCAGACTCATGCATCCAGGGGCACATTATTATATCCATATCACAAATAGATAAACAGGTCCAGAAGATAGCTGGTGAATAAACATTTATCTCAGTTGCAGACCCTGCTTACCCAATATCAAAACAAGTTCCAAAAAACTGAAAAATGAAAGATTCTTTTGTGAAGCGGTATAAAGTTCTCCAGAATGAAATAGTGAATTTTACTGGGGAAATAGTGAATTTAAAATTCAATGTTTCATCCAAAATAATAGTATATTATATACCGCGGGACTGAAGTAGTACATTTAATCCTGAAGGTAAAGTTTATGGCCCGACCGCAGGGAGGGCCATAATTTACCTGAATTACCTGGATTAAATGTACTTCAGTCGCAAGGTATATACGATACTTTTCGTATGATTTCGGTATGATTTTATTAATTATTTCAATAATTTCAATCAGTTTTTCTCTCTTCAACTCATTTAATAAACTGTCTTTAAAATAAGTTACCATAGTAATATTGCGTTGTGACAATTATAATTTAGAAACATTGTCAGTACTAGTGTCATTGTAAAGAAACATTGTTATTGATAATTATTGGTATCACGAGTGAAGAAGATGTATCTGATATTGATAAAAGAGCAGCCGAAGTAGATGAAGAATTGTTACCACCGAAATCTAGAAAACTATACGAGCAGCAGTACGATGCTTTTAAAAAGTGTTGCTGCTTAAAAATGTGAGACAACCTACGCTGTTAGTCTACTTCAATGATAAATCAAAAGCGGTTTGTGCCTCAACTCTCTGGGCACATTACTCAATGCTGAAATCGGTTATTAACATTAGAGAAGATATTGATATAAGTAAATTTCCAAAATTATTAGCTTTTTTTGAAGAGAAGAAATGAGGGATTTAAGCCAAAGAAGTCAAGAATTCTCACGTCTGAGCAGGTAGATCAGTTCTTACGGGAGGCTCCGGATGATAAATATTTAATGCTTAAGGTAAATTTGGAAATGTGTTTATATTCAGAAATTTTATGAAATCAATTTTTTTGTAGGTTGCACTTATTTTGGGCGTTGTGGGAGCTTGTCGTGGAAAAGAGTTGGTTGATTTAGAAATCGACGATGTGAGAGATTTGGGCGATTCCTTCCTAATTGCGATTAGAAACACCAAAAATAAAATTGACTGAAATTTTGTGATCAAAAATTCAGAAAACAGTGCCATCAGTTTTGTGGCGATATTTCGAAAATATGTGGCATTGCGAAAGACAGAGACACCTCATTCAAAATTTTTTGTTCAATACATCAACAAAGAATGTACTACGCGAGTAGTAGGAAAAAACATGTTTGGTACATTTCCACGGCAAATAGCAGCTTTCTTGAAATTAGAAAATATATAATGATAATATAATAAATCAGTCTTATACGGGACGCACATCTGCGTCTTTGTTAGCTGATTCGGGAGCAACAATAGACGTGCTGAAGAGACATGGAGGATGGAAATCCTCCAAAGTGGCCGAGGGATATATTGAATCGTCTATTAAAAATAAACAAAAAATTTCAGATAAAATATTTGGTCAAGTCGCCGATTCGTCCACTATAGTTATGCCACAGTCCTCATTCTCGCTTCCTGTTTCCGCAGGATCTTCGAAACAAACACCAGTTCAATATGATAAGGACCTATCTGTTACTCGTCAGTTACCTGCTGCATTAACCCAGGAAAGACTGGTCAATATGACGAACTGTCACAATATTAATTTGAATATTAACGTTAATTACCATTCTAATTAATTGTATTTTTCAATAAAATATCCCTTAAATTCGTTTGTTTGTGATTTAATCGTTCCGGGAGTTTCGTCAATATTTAATCCCGGAGGGATTAAATGTGACACTTTAGTACCTGTCACAAGGGAGTGAAGTTGTCACTTTAGGCCCGGAAGTACGAAAAAGTATTAATTTATAATTCAATTTATAGACTTCTAGATTCCAGAGGTCAAGTTGATATTTTCTGTGATGGCGATAGACCGCAAAAGTTGGCAAAATGATTTTTTATGCTATTTCCACCATCAATTCAAAAATGAATTCCATTAAATGAAGATAGAATAATTTTCAAATAGTGTCTAGTTTTTTCTAAGCATAGGTAAAAAAGATCTACTGAAACATTTATATTACACGAGCATTGAAAATAGAAGGTGGAAATTGCACAGAAAAATTATTCTGTGCGAGTTCCAAGATCGAAAATACCTCAATGTTATGGAATCTTTCAAAAATGTGCAATAGTTCAAAAGGTAATCAGTCATTATGTCTAGACTCCACTGATAAAGAATCCGTTGTCATTCGATTAGGTACTTATATCCGAGATGAGTAACTCTCGAGAGAAATTAGCATAAACTTTTCGAGATACAGATCTCTTATGTGAATAATTCATATGTATAAGTTCCAACATCGACATTTCAATACTTTCTCATCCGTTTCTCGCGTGCAACAGTTTATATTTTGCCTAATGTTTTCTTATGGTTACACAAGCCTATGTGCAGAAAAACAGTGAAATTGTACATGTGCGTTACGACATATGACAAGCTGGCATTCAGAAAACACCCTGTTAAGATCTGTTATTCGCGTGCAACAATTTATATTCAGTCCAATGTCTTTTCATATCAAAAGAAGCCAATGTACAAAAACTCTGCAAAGTCGTATGACGACTAGTAATAAATTTTATTCTGTTCAGTTGACATTTTTTTGAGAAACACTATGTAGATATTTTTATTCAAAATTATAAAAACCAGCTTGATAATTTCCAGGATAGCATTTATTTCATGTGAAATGAAATATATAAAATTTTCAGAGCTTTTGAGAGATATGGCAACGCTGCTCTGATTTTCTACAATTGTCAGCTATCTTCAAGCTGGTCGGCAGAATCGGGTTGTGTTTGTATGCTTATAGAATGGAAGTGGAAGTGTTTACTTTTGTTTTTGTCGGGTTGTCTGTTAGTCGAAGTTAGGTTAGAGAACGAATTCGATGTCGAATCAAATAAAGCGAACGAATTATTGTTTTTGTTCGGTACATGAGTGTGTTTCTGAATTTCTGTGATGTCATTGTGCTATGGGATTATTCTGATATGATTACATCTAGGATGATGTGATTTATACTTTGTTGAACCTGAAAACGATATTATTTTTTTAAGGTAGGCTGACATAAATGAGGATTTCCCACGGCTTAATTATTTAAGAATTATGAGAACAATATTCTTGTATATGATTGTATGATCGAATAGTTTTGTGGTGAATATCTAGTGAAGACTCCAACGGATGAGTTGAATTATTTTTTACACCTGTTCAAAATTTTTTTATTCAAATCTCACCAGTGTATCAGAACATTACAATCTCTTGGAAAATCTGCCCAATTCACAGATGATACCAGAAATTGCATTTTGTACTCTAATTATTTTGGATGACAGAATGCTATAAATACTCTTTATTCAATCAAACACTTCGTATTTTCATTTATACAGATGATAATGATAGCTGAGCCTTTTTCATACTTATTCAAATATTAAGGGCCTTGAAACCAAATGCAAAATCATTAGCCTGTCACTGCATACTTATAAAAATCAAAGGAATGATAAATATTTAAAAAATAAAAATAATTTTTAATATCTTACTTATGTATGATACTCAAGATCACCTATATCATTAAAAATATATTAATTATCAATAAATAAATATAAATGAATTGACAATAGAGAACAACTGACAATGCAAGTAACTGCTTATGAATTATAAAATATAGGAAGAAATAAATTCTTCATTCAACATCTTCCTGAATTTTTTATAAACTTATCATATTTATTGTTTTTTCATGGTAGTTTTAAGTTCAAATTAAATAATACTTTCTCGGCATTTTGTTCTGTTGACTCTCTGTATTCCCTACCAAAAGGAACATTCTCATTGCTAACACACAGTATTACGAAATTATGAAAATTTAAAAATCTGCATACTTATGAAGTACAAATACACAAAAAACTCTCAAAAGTTCAGTTAATTAGGGACTAATCTTCAACTATATCTCATACATGTAATTGCAGCCAAAAAAGTTTTCCGAAATATAATTAAAACTTTGTCGTAGGTAGGTATGTAGCAAAAAAAATCTCTGACCGTCTAAGAAAGTGATTGGTTTTGGTTCTTGAAAATAATTTGTTTTTGAGGAAACGCTAATTATGTTCTGAATGTTAAAAATGAAAAATATAACAAAATTTGAATGGAAAAAACCCTCCGTTAACCTTGACCATAGGCCATAGATGTAAGGTTATTCATAACCACAAATGAACTAAAGGTCGGACAGAAGGATTAATAGAATATATTAAATTCAACAGAAATGCTTAAGCATGAAAATTGATTTTTTGATTGAAATATAGGAGTAGGAGTTGAAATCCACTTTCCTCAAACATATAAGCAAAATTTTATTGAACGCATACTTGTCAGTGGCAGGATTTGTTGGGTGAAATATCACTGTGCGAATCAATTTTTTTCTCCTTGAAGTAGATGATCGTCGTTATGCGTTCATAATAGTTACAGAAACATTTTTCATTAAATTTACACTCGTCAGTAGCGGACTATAAGGGGAATAATATGTAGGAACCACAGAGTATAGTATTAATTGTATACTCTATGTTACGAACTAATTTTTTTCGTCAAAATAGGAATTTTCAATCAGGATTGAATACTGACATTTGATTTATCATCGATAGAAATATAACAAAATAGTTTCATCAAATGTATAACTGTCAATGGTGGACTCTGAGGTGATGAATAACAGGAAACTTTTTTTCTTAGCATAATATAAAATACAGTTGGTCAAAATGCTCCATTGATATCTGTTGGTCTTCTTGGAATTTCGATTGATACCCTCACATTTTTTTCTGAAACGTGAATATTAAGTCTACAAATAAGTATTGTGAAATATTGACATCTTATTGTCTGTTTTGTCACTGCGTGAAATTGAATAAACTTAATAGACCAAGCGCAGGCGAGATACTTACAATTGAACCCAATTGACACAATTGGGGGTTAATTAAAAGAAAGCTTATCATGTGCTTATGGCGTAAACATAAGATTGTTTTTGTTAGTCCCGGTTACATCATTGCCAAACAAATCATATACAGGGTGTCCGGGAAAATGTGTGAGATCTCTCGGATTCAGATAGAACATTGAAAAATAAGATGATTAGTTCCCATAAATTTTTTTCCTAGCGGCCCTCCCTACGGCGATACGGCCTCCTAAAGGACGCCACCGGTAATCAATTTTTCTTGAATAACTTTTAAACTACTTAATAAAATTTGATGAAAATTCAATACCATAAACAGTTGTAAGGACCTCTCAAAATACTACCCTTAAACATAATTAGCTTGTTTAGTTTATCAGGGGCGGACTAGGTTGTACATTTTACTGCTTACATTTTCAACACCCTTTATGATACGGAGTTAAAAAATAAAATTTTAATACTTTGAACATAAAGCTAAAGGAAAGGAACTCATATTCATTGTCGATAAAATCAACCGTTTTCGAGAAAAAAATTGAAATTAATGTTTTAATTTTATTAAAAGAAAAATGTTATCAGTATTAAGAAACGTACTGTTTCTACTAATGTTACTATGGTACCTATAAAATTAATAAATATTTCGTATTGACATTTTAAATTTTATTGACACGTTGATAATTTATTGAAGTTTGAATATCTTGGTAAATTCAATTCGAAAATGGAATACACATTTAGTGACTATGCAGATATGCATCTTATGTACGGTCTTGCATCTTGCAATGCTTATGGAGCAACACTCTCAAATTATTACTAAATATTTTGTTCACCCATAGAATGGAAACCACAGAATCGTGAATAATTATTCTTACCTTGCACCAAAATCCCTTAAGAGCAATGTAAATGGAGGCAGCACGTTTCGTGATCACGCGCTTCATGACAATCAATCGGATCTTCTAGTATGAATATGGTATAAACAGAAAACGAATTTCGACCTCATCCCTCAAATAATCAATTCGGATGATACATAGATTTGATGATTGTGTTCAACTAAATGTCTCCTCAATGTTATTTTCGCCATTTTCTTGACTTTTGTTAGTTGATTATTGTATTTCAATTTTTGATGTATATTTTTCCAGTTTCCTGATGAAGCACCGCACACTTGTGTTCGAAATATAGAGTATTAACTAATGATCAGTAATTTTTCTATATTATGGAATCTATATAATTGTCCCCAACATTGCCGAGAACCCAAAGTGTAGGAAAAGTTTTCAGTACGGCAATACTGTGAATATTTACACAGGATGTCAAAGAAAAAAGTACCATGCATGGTGCCACGCGATAGAAAGCCATAAACTACGAAAAAATGTCCTATGAATATATGTCCGAAACTGCTTTCTTTAATAAATGGGGTGTTTAATTTTATTTTTTGATTGTGTTTTTTAATAACTTTGGGCAAAGAGGAAAGAATTGATCCAAATGTGGTATGCGGGGGTTTTGTGTGATGCAGAATCCAAATATCATATTAGTTTTTAAATTACTGATTGAGGGCGCACTTAAATTAATCCTCCACATTTAAATTAACCATAACTTTTTTGCCTTACACTGTATGTCATTCTGGACTAGAAAAAGCGAATCTTTTTTCCTTCAAAAAGGTATATGTTGAAGTCGGTAGGACTAACGGTTTCCCGTAAAAACACATCTAAAAGTTTTGGTGCAGGCAAATTGTCAAGAAGCGCCAAAGTAACCTATATACTTTAATAACCATTACTGCAACCAGTCTAAAAGAACAGCAAGGAATTGAATTAAAATTTCAATCAAGAACACAGAATAATGGAAATGACAGGCGAATGAAATTCAATTATAAACAACAACATTTTTGCCATTTGTCAATCTAACTTCTAATAATTGTTATAGGTATTTCTGTGTTCTTGATAGAGTACCATCCCCAAAACACCATTAATCTTACGGAACATTTCTCTAGCGGATTTGCCTTTAAGACCTCTCAAATTATGTATAGTATTGCCAGTTACGAGCTCTGTAGCGCTTTGTACATATAATAATATAATAATAATAATAATAATAATAATAATAATATTTATTCACCAAAAAGAAAGTTACATACAATCTTCAATTCATAGAAATCATCGACAAAAGAAACGATTCCACGGCAAAATGTGAATAAACAGGAATATCACAGAAGCTTCGACTTCAGGAAGCCGTCGCTTGTACGTGATGCTACCCAAAAATTCTTGCCTCCGATGGTGAGCGAACCCAGAACCAAGAATGGACGACTCATTCACACAAAAACACATTCCTTCCACACGCATATCATTCCCATAACCAGTACATCCAACGCAATGCCACCACACTCCACTCCCATCTTTCCACCCATTCAAACTGTCACCTATGATTTATGAAATCATGCGACCATTTCCTCCCGCTAGAGAGAATCCACTTCTTGCACTGTTTCCTGAAAAGTTTGACACTGTTTATACTCAAGATGTCTGTAGGAAGCTGATTGAAAAGTTTTGGCGCCAGAAAGTCACAGTGACGCTGTCCTATATTCTTTCCACATCTAGGGACGCTCAAGGAGTTAATTTTACTTCTGGTGTTGTAAGAGTGTACAACTGGACCAGCACCGATTTTGGATTTCCTTATATTCACCAGCATATTCAAGCAAAAAAGCTGTCTCGCATCCAGTATTTCGGATTCCTCGTGCAATAAATCATTCGAGAACATGAGTGGTCTACCATACATTATTCTCAGAATCCACCTCTGGATAACATTCAACTGCTCGAGGTGTGTATCAGCAACACCTCCCCAGCCAATAATTCCGTACGCTAGCTGCGACTGAACCAAAGCAAAGTAGAGAAGCCTGAGGTGTTTCAAATCAAGATAATCTTTCAAACATTTTAACCTATACAACACACCTCTCAATTTGTTCACCATGTGTTTCACCTGCAGGTCCCACCTGAGATGTCGATCGATTATCACACCTAAATACTTAACCGACTCTGCCTCCATCACGCAAGAGTCATTCCCAACCGTCAAAGGCCCCATATGCGTTAATCGACAGGAGTATGAGCAGAAGGGTAGATATCTCGTTTTTTTCCAGATTCAGAGTTAACTTATTAAAATTAAGCCATTCAATTAGAGCCCCAAAATCAGACTCAGCCTCCGACTTCAAACCATCCCACGAATCAGACTCACAAAACACTGCGATATCGTCCGCGAAACCCAGAATCTTGCCTTTGATTTTGGCATTAAATAAACTGTTAACATATAGCGTAAATAACAGTGGCCCGAGTACAGTTCCCTGTGGGATACCATAGCTTATACACGTAGGTGCACTAAGCTCACCATCGATATCCACCCTCTGCTCCCGATCGGTCAAATAGCTTCTAAGTAGATCGTACACTCTTCCTCTGAATCCATAGTTGTTCAATTTCCTGAGCAGTTTTCCGTGACACACAGTATCGAAGGCCTTAGACAAGTCAACAAAGACGCACAAAGATGGTTTGCATCTATCCAGAGAACTGTAGATGTGGGACGTCAAGTGATACAGTGCATCCTCCGTTGATCTCCCTTCAATGAATCCATATTGATGCCGCGAAATGATGTTATGAGTGAGACAAAAATCAGTAATTCTTTTTTTCAAAATTTTCTCCATGATTTTAGATATGCTGGATATAAGAGATATCGGTCTATAATTTCTTATCTCCAATTTATATCCACTTTTGAACAAAGGTTTCCAAATTCCAATCTTAAGCGCCTTTGGAAAATATCCTCATTGAAGCAACAGTTTATCAAATGGGTCAAAGGAGTTCTTACCTCATCAGATATCTTTCTCGGTGTTTCCGATCTTATCTCATCATGTTCAGGAGCTTTCTTTAGTCCAAGCTGCATTACTGTCCTATGCACCCCTTCGGTGTTTGTAGGAAAGAGACACATCGAGTTCTGGACTTTCTTATCATTCTCTCTATATCTATCAGGGTCTTTTATTCTTTCTGTGTAGCTTCGAGCAAGTGAGAAGTAATATTCATTGAAATGGTGGGAGATTTCCTTTTGGGATTCCAATATTATTCCATCTTTCGATTTTATATGGTCAATATTTGTTTTAGGTCTGGATCTATTACATATTTGATCCACACACACCCAGAGTGCCTTAGACTGGTTAGCGTTGTCTCTTATTAATTTTTGAGCATATCTTCTCTTTGCAATTTTTACCAATTTAATGAGCTTATTTTTATATTCCAAGTATTCTTTTTCTAGTGTAGAGTTGTTTGGATCTCGCTGTACAGCCCTGTAAAGTAGTTGTTTTCTACTAATCGATGTAAGCAGAGCATTTGTCATCCATCTCTTTCTCTTTGTATTATCTTTCTTCAGTTTAACACTCTTGGTATTTTCCACAACATGTTTACTAACTTTTTCAATAAATTCCTCTGTCATATAGTCTATATCCTGTGAACTGTAAAATCCTTCCCAGTTTTCCTCTCTCAATGCGGTCTTAACCGCTGGATAATCAACATATTCCCTATAAGCACGATCCAACCCAGACATCCCCACCAATTCTTTATCCAGATTGACCATCAATGCTATGGGATAGTGGTCTGTAATGGAGTACTGAAAAATAATCGATTTGATTTTTTTATTACTTCTCGTCCTCACGAAGAAGTGGTCAAGGCAAGACCGGCTTTGGGGGCGAGTCACCTCTTATGTTCTTATATTCGCCGCAGAAATCTGAGTCCGACAATAAATCTATATTGATATCTCCGGTTATGATATGCATACAATTATTTTTCACATGTTGCATATACTCTTGTAGATCTTCATTGAATTTTTTTGCACATGTTTTCGGAGACCTGTATATAGCTGAAATTACAAATTTTTGAAACTCAATCTCGGCTGATACCTCCAACAATTTTACACATCCTAGATTCTTCACCTCCTGAGTGAATGGGATGTCATCTTTTATATAAATCAGGACGCCATCATTCCTGTTGAATTCGCCTTTGTTGTAAAGAGTGGTGAAGCCGTCAATTTTCAGCACCTGTAAATCGTACCCAAGAAATGTCTCAGAAAGTACAATAATCTGAAACTCCAGTGCAATTCCACTTAAAAACAACACCAACTCATCCATATCCTTCATTATACTCCTGATATTCAACTGTAAAATATTAAGTGACGTTCGTGCTCCCGGAATAAACGCATCAAGATCAGTAACTTGTTCGGCAAAAAATTGGACTATTCGAAGTCTCTTATGAATGGATCCATTTGAACAGCAAAAATCTCGAGGGTCGAACAAAACTACAAAATGGTCAGGTTTTCCCAATGTTCTCACTCACAACAACAAAAAAACAAAAAAAAGGAAAGATAACATGTAGCTAAGGGTGCACTCCGGTTACTATTTCATGTCCCTTCTCGGCAAGTTAGGGCGCAACCTACTATTTTTTCCGGTGTTTCTCCCAAAAAATTTATCAGGTTTTGGCGTATTTCCGGTAGTCGCTCTGTTCACCTTGTCAGTTTTCGGTGTACTACCCCTTGGATTCTCCTCCAAAATCTTGCTCTGCACTACAACTTGACGATCCCGAACCTGCCTCTTGGTGTTTTCCGGTCGTACTGCGAGGTCCCGGGTCGAGTCCTCAATTTCGAGGTTTCCGATATCGGCATTAACGGTAGGGGTCGGCGGAGCACTGGAAGGCCTGGCACTTTCTTTATGGGAATCCTGCAGATCGTGCACCGAAAATTCCCGACCGTTGATCACTAATTTACCGCCTTTTATGTAGCAGGTCTCACCCTTCCCCCTCGCCTCGATCAAATACTCTCTCAGCACCCGATGCTCTTCCCGCTGCTGATCCGTCAAATCACTGGCAATTCCAACACCAGTTCCCCGGAGCCTCCTTACGTTCTTAATGACTTCGAGCTTCTTAAGGTACGTGACAAACTCAATCCTTACCGGCCGGTTCGATCCCCTACCCAGACAGAAGAAATCACTTATGTCTCCAGGATGGATCTCAACCCCCACAAGTCTCTCGAGCTCGGAGCAAATAAACCCCAAATTGATATCCTCATTCGGCACCCTCCATCCAAAAACAACAACGTTTTTTTTTCTCGACCTCCTTTCGAGCAGCTCAACTTTTTCCCTCAGTATTGCGTTTTCCGACTCCAGCTGACGACATCTGAATTTCAAGTCCCCGAGCTCCAGCAATATGTTGGTCTCAGAAGCCTGAATACTTTGCTTCAACTCGATTTTAACACTATCAACTCTCTCTAGTATTTGTCGAACCGTTGTATCATCCATAATACCCAACTTATTACAAGTAAAATACAACTTCTCTTGGTTCAATTGAGCGCTTTTACCGACACACAAAGGGAAGCAGGAAGACAGTTTTTCACTTCCTTGTGCCAATAAGGAAGACTTGAGACAGATTAGGTAGGCAACGGAACAAGAGGAGCCAAGGAACCCGGCACAGTATGAAGGGTCAACCCACCTCAGCAAAAATCAATACCGCGCCACGAACGGAATGTGCACGAACGAGTAAATCGTCCAGTGGGTACCACACCTAACCAGCGACTCGAAGACAGAGCGCGTACTCAAGGTCAACGCGAGGGAAGTGGACGGTGTTATATTCACGATTTTATATAAACAAATAATGAAAACACCCGGAAAATTCATGAACAACCCAAAGAACAAGATCCAAAGTACCTGTGAACTGTCCGTGGAAGTCAATTCGTCACATCCAGAGAAAGCCCCGAAAAATCGGCAAGCTGGAACCCAAGAAACACAATAAAAATCAACAGACTATCTTGTACACGTCCAGCTCGCACAACGATAAACAACAATATAAAAGACAAAAAGGCGGAAGGTAGATATTTGACAACCTATTATTTCAAGATGGCTGTTCATGATGTTTTCGATTCTTTATCGGAATGGGTTATGAATTTCAAACGGGTTCGATACGTATTTTTTATTCAGTTTTTTTTCTGCTTTTGTCTTTTTATTTTCAGATTCGATGTGGGCAACTTGAAGAAGCCTCTGTGTTTATTAACAGAAGACCATTCTTGAAGAAAGAAGTCCCTATTTCAGCTTATTTTTTTACACACAACAACACTCATGAGGCGAGCCAGGGTTTTTCCCTAAGCTTTTAAGTCATACGTCGAATTGTATGGCACCCCGTCACTAACCTCTGATAACACTTCATGCTCTATTGTTTGCTAACCAAAATTTGTGAGCCAAAACTTCAATATATACAGGGTGTTTCTAAATTGAACTTACAAACGAAAAGGGAGATTCCTTAAGTGATTTTAAGAAGAAAAAGTCCCATAAACATGGGACCCAAACGTTTCGTTTTCGAGATACAGAGTGTTGAAGTATAATTTTTTTCAAGTTTTTTCTCATAGTATCTACACTTCTCAAGATATTCAACTGAAATTCAGCATTTATATTACATTTGAGAGTTCTCACCACGTGGCATGGCAATTTCGATAGAAGATCTACAGGGTGATATTTTTTCTGGAACACTGCCACATGTTCTTCTGCAGAACTTTTCTTTTGGTGAGCAACTGTTAATTTGAAAAAATGTAAAAAGAAGCTTTGTTCTTATACTAAACTTTTTCGGTCTCATGTAGTTTTGTCGTATCTACCAACGATTTCGAGAAAAATATTTTGAACGATTCTATCGAAATCGTCGTGAAAATCCAAATTACGATGGAAAGACCACTTTGTAAGCTGTGGTGAATTGAATGCAGTGTCAGTTTTTATGGAAATTTTCCTGATTTGTATCGATGATTCATAAAGATTCGATAAACTCGTATAATCAACACAAAAATGTATTAGATACAACAAGAAACGTAAAACTAAAAAAATCATAACAAGAAAAACTAAGTAACTGCAAAGGACTGAACAACAGCAAATGTTGAAAATGTCCTCCCCAACTCTTATACCAAAGAGAAGAAACAAAAGGGTGCACTCTGTCAAATTAGTACTGAAAGTTTTGTTCACGTATTTCGAAGCGAAACCACAGAATCGCATAAAACGATTCCTCCCTTGACTCAAAATCCCATAAGAGCAATGTAAATCGAGGCAACACCAATGAAATCACATTTCGTTATCACGTGCAATAAGATAGCAAATCGGTTCCTAGTTCCTGTAGCAAGAATCTAAACAGAAAAGGATTTTAATCGACATGAAGATGAATTTGGAAAATCATTTTTTATTTATTATATTATTTTATTTATTATATTATATGAAAGCACTTTTCTTTCATCACAAGTGTTTCTGAACGACTTCCTTCAGGAACCAATACGCAATTTCGTGAGTAGCAATATTTCCACTGTTAATTTGTATTTTGATCATTTTCAATCTATTTTAATTTATTACTAAAATATCTTATAATTTAAAGCTACAACAATTACACTGAGAAAATTGTAAAAGTTCACACCTTTTAAAATTTTAGGTCATTGCCATAAAACTTTGAGGAAGAGTTCAATAACAGAACATTTATTTCCTGTGGAATATGTGTGAAGACCAGAGAAAATTCATAAGAAACAAGAAAATATCATTTGACACAATGGACGAATTAAATAGTAATGTTACCAACATATAGTTCAACTAATACTGCAGTTTTGTAAACAAACGAATAAGAAATATCCTTTTTCAAAATCGTATGAGAAGGAGAAATTTTCTTTTAATTGATCTTATTATATGTGAAAGAAAATTGTTTGATAAGCATTTCTTAAAAATTTTCAAGTATTTCTAATACAAGAATGTAAGAATAATGTATAATATATATTCATCAATTTTAATGGAACCATTATATTATGTTTGCAAGTTAGAAGTTCTTTGATTATTGATGACAAACTTCTTACGAAGAAGTTAATTCCTGTCTTATGAATTGTTTCACCAATTTCAAAGTTACACAAAATAAGCTGACGAATAATTATAATCATAAAAGTTTGTGATTTGCTGATCAAATTTTTACCAATTCCAGACAATAATTTGACTTTCATGTATTGAATGTCTAAATAATGGACTAAAACAAGAGTGCAACAAATAAAAAGGAAATTTTCTTTATAATTCATTTAATATTGTTACATCAAAAGTTAAAGAAATTCATTAAAAATTTGTAGTCAAGTTTCCTTCAGCATTATCAATCTTTGTTATATAATTATCTGGGTTTCATCTTAAGCATTCTCAGAACATGAAAAAAAATAAAAAGAGCAATTTCCTATTCTATAAAAATATTCATACATACAAAGGGGTCAGATGCCTGAACTTGATATTCAGTTGAACGGTAACTTTTGGAAGAAAACATTGAGAAATATTAACTGAACATCATTTGTGCCGCAGTACATTAAGCTTTCTATTTTTTTCCTTTGTTATTTATATTCATCACGCTGTAAATTTTGATTTGCATACTTCATTATGTAAAAAATTCTCATTTTTAAAAACAAATTTAGCATATATTTGTAGGGAAACTGAGCAAGGATGATGAAAAGCGATAGTTCTCAGCTTTTGGCTTAGCAGTTGATGAGGAGATGTAGTGGCAGCGGCTTTCATGTTTTGTGATGATTGCACATTGCAGTTTACCTATATCAAAGCTTTTCGGTCTCTTAAACAGGTTCAAAGTAGGAACAGCCGTTTTATTTAAGTAGCGGCCAGTCATTAAATAAGGTTCGAAGTGATCACTGCAAATCCTGTTTCTCAGAATTGTCGCATCGCTGCAGGCCAATTTCCATTTTAGGCTCGTTGAGGGTCATCTGAACTGGGAAATCTAAAGAATCTCACACCTGAAACATTTGAACAGTACTTAACTGAACATCCTTGGTTTCACTCATTTTATCTACAAACCAGACTTCTCTGGAGAGCTATGAAAAAGCTTCATCCAAATATGAAAACCCGTGCGGAATGAAATTCTAAATTTTCTATACAAAATCAGCGATAACTTTTACTCCATATATCACACTATCATTAAAAATTTTCAAATGGAGGGAAAAGAATTCATAGACAAGTTATATAAAATATGCCATTTATTTAAAGGTTTTGATTAAATTAAGGATCTGCTATGATTTTCAGAAATACCCGGTGAATTGTTTCGCGGTTTAAATTGAATTTGGAGAAGAGAGAGAGATATATCCTTCTCTTATTAGTCCCGCCCCTTTTTTCAACGATAGAATTCTCAAGGTCATTGAATGGTTGACGAGAAAAAGGCCGGAGTGCTCCATCTTTGTAAGTTAATCTTTGCTTATACAAGCTTCTGTTCTTCGTCTCATAGACGATCGTACTCTTTCAAACACTCCCGGAGTATTCCTAACTGTATAAAATGCGCCTATTATACGATTTCTCAGTTCCTCTACGGTGTTCACGGGTGTCGAGTATACTAGAGATTTCAGGTGGACCCATAAAATGAAATTTAAACTATTTAAGTCTGGGGATCTGGCGGGCCATGACTGAGAACCCTCCCGTCCAATCCACCTGTTTTCATAATTTTCGTCCAAATACTCCCTTGCCAAAACTGTAAAATAAGCAGGAGCACCGTCATGCATGATCCACATTTCTCGTCATGGCATAAGAGGTATATCTTCCAATAACAAGGGCAAATCGTTTTCTAAAAAATGTCTGTATGATTGACCTGTTAGTCGACCTGGCAAGAAGAAAGGATCAATCAAATCATCACCAATATTACCACCCCAGACATTTGGTGAAAATTGCTCTTGAAAATGAGTTTCTACATATCCATACGTGTTCATTATGAAAATTGATAATTGAAGTCCTTGAGAAGCAGGCTTCATCAGTGAATAGAATTTGGCAATCAAAATAAGGATTTATCAATAGTCTACTGAGGTACCACTGACAAAAACTAACCCTCGGATGAAAATCTCGAGGCAGAAGAGCTTGCACCCTCTGAATGTGATAAGGATATAGCAGAGAATTCCTCAAGATCCGCCAAACAACTTGATGACTTGCATTCAAAAGTACACTAATTTTTCTTGTACTGGTTTTTGGATGTTGTTCATAACTGTCTCTTCGAGTTGTGGTGTTCTCAAACTGCGTGGTCTCCCAGCATTAATTCATCCAGCTTCTGAAAGACGCCTATGAATATCAGAGAACATTCGATGATTTGGTATCACTCTATTGGGATAGCGTTCCATGTAAAGACGCCTAGCTTCTCTTGCATTTTCATTTGCAAGACCATAGATGAAATGCATATCAGTCATTTCGGAATTCGCGAAATTCGGCCTGTTTTGATATTGAAATGTGTAGAGGTTCTAATTTCTGATCAAATTATTGTTGTGACAGTCATAAAAATCGTAATGAAAATAGTAGTCTAACTACATTCAAAAAATAAATAGCCACAAATGTAACCACCTTAACTTTTAAAAAAACAAACGTTCAATAATTTGATGTGTCAAAACTGGCACTGAATTCATTAACCACAGATTACAAACTGGCCTTCCTGTCATAGTTACGAGAATTTCGAGAGAATCAAATTTTTTTTCTCGAAATCGTTGGTAGATACGAGAAAACTACATGAGACCGAAAAGTTTAGTATGAGAACAAAGCTTCGTTTTAAATTTTTTCAAATTAATAGTTGCTCACCAAAAAAAGTTCTGCAGAAGAACAGGTGGCAGTGTTCCAGAAAAAATATCACCATGTAGATCTTCTATCGAAATCGCCATGTCATTTGGTGAGAACTCTCAAATGTAATGTCTATGCCAAATTTCAGTTGAATATCTTGTGAAGTGTAGATACTATGAGAAAAAAACTTGAAAAAAATTCAAACTTCAACACTCTGTATCTCGAAAACGAAACGTTTGGGTCCCCATGTTTATGGGACTTTTTTTCTTAAACTCACTTAAAGTTCCCCTTTTCGTTTGTACGTTCAATTTAGGAACACCCTGTATATACATATATACACACGGATGAAGCGGGTTTTACTCGATATGGTGTTTTGAACTTGCGTAATCTGCAATATTGGTGTGATGAAAACCCTAATCAAACCATAATAAGGTACCATCAGTATGGGTTTTCCATTAATGTTTGGCAGGTATAATCGTTAATTACCTACTTCGTCCATTTCGATCACCCAATCGATTAATAGACGAATTCTATCGTAATTTTTCAGAAAATGGTCTGAATACATTATTGGAAGATGTTCCATTGGACATAGTTGCAAGAATGCACCACATGCATGATGATGCACCAGCACACTTCTCACGAGTGGCAAAGGAAATTTCACAAAGAAGATTTGGAAACATGTGGATTGGTCTATGAAGACCTATTGCCTGGCCAAATCGTAGTCCCTACCGTAATCCCTTCGATTTTGCATTTTGAGGATTCATGAAAAATGAAGTATATGACATAGAAATCAATATTAAAGAACAGTTATGGAACATAATTATGGAATTTACCGAAAGATTTCGTAATGATCCGGATATATTGCACAAGATGCCGTCAATCAATGATACAAAGAGTAGAAAAGTGCATTCAAGCACAATGCCAGCAAATCGATTATCTTCTTAATACTTAATCATTTTTTGTTAATTAAACAGTCTTTTGCTCTTGTAATTAAAATTTAATTATTGAAGTGTTTCGTCTTTGTTATTGTAAGTAGATTACTTAAGCGTTTTTACCGGAAGCCGTGTATCCTAGCGACTTCAACAAAGGAAAAAAGGTAGAAGAATCGCTTTTTCTAGTCCAGAATAACATACAGTGTAAGGCAAAAAAGTTATGGTTAATTTAAATGTGGAGGAATAATGTATGTGGCGCCCTCTAGCAGTAATCTAAAAACTAACATGATATTTGGATTCTGCATCATACATAATTCTCGCATTCCACATTTTGTTAAATTCTCAAAGTTATTAAAAAAAACCAAATAAAAAAATGAACTTCAACACCATGTATTTCTTGAAGGAAGCAATTTCGAACATATATAGGACCTTTTTTTAAATTTCATGCCCCTTTATCGCGTGGCACTAAGTATAGTACTTTTTTTCTTGACACCCTGTATATATACAGGGTGAGTCTTTGAACACTGCGTTAATTGTAACCATAGATTCTTGACGTCAAAAGAAACATTTTCTTCCTATAACATTTTTCCAAATTTGGCCCTGTTCAAAAGATATAGGGTGTTGAAATTTCATAAAAAAAATTGCATTTTCACCTGTAATATTCAAACGACAATATCAATTGAAATGATCTCTTGTAGAAGGTTTTTGATAACACTCATGCATATTTTGGCATCAATAGATTTATTCCACTTCTTGTAGGTTTCTCACTACTACTCTACAGATTGGTTAAATTGCATGAAAAACAAATATCGCTTGAACTAAAGTTCCGTATCTCGTACTTCCTGGAATCATTTTTTTTTGCATATAAAATCATTCCTCATCTTTTCTCCTAACTTGCACCATTCTTGAGATATTTGAAGTTGAAAGGGATTGAATCGATATAATTTTGTCCAAATTTTCTGATTTTCCCAAATCCAACTCTGTGCTGAAATGATTCAATAATCAGATTTGTTCAATGTTGCCATATTTTATGTCTTTATTAAATATTTCTACAAAAGGATGAGGAAATCTCTCCAGTCTATGGTTCCACCACTAAACACTATAGATTAAATTAATCACTGAACAATTTTTGTCTTACATTCACCACAAAATCTAAATTGCCATTTGCTGTATTCATTGTTAATGATGTCTAGCACCTTGTTTAATATTTAATCCAGAATAATATTCCATAATAAATAGAGAAAAGTATTTTCTGTCAGGACCTGTTAAATTGAAGACTTGTCTTTATGAAGAGCTGGTTTTTTATAGCTTCAGACTTTCAGGGTTCATCAAATTATATCTATTTTAACATAGGAATGCTGCAAATTGAACTCATATGAGTTTTAAAAACTTCGAACCAAGTCTCCTAGATTTGTTTTATACCTTTATTATCTTTATTTCATACACCGATTCAACCTTGTTCACAAACTTAGGAGAATTTGACTTAGGTTTGATATTTCTGAATGTATGTTATGATGCATAGTTAATTAAAATTCCATCAATATTGAAACTGGAAGCTATCAGCTCATAAACAAGAAAGACTAGAAAAGAATGCATTTTCTGACCATAATCATTCCATACTGAATTGAATAATTTCAAACTATTATTTATCCTAACAATATTTTCCACATTATTTTTAAAGAAAGCTACAAATAACTGTTGACAGTTTCAAACAGAATCAAAACAACAAGGAACCACAGATCACTTTTTATTTGGAACTACCCACCACAGAGACGTTATAATATTTTAATGTGATAATAATTCACTCTAATTATTCTGACGAAAATTATAACTAAAAATCAATAATAGTTACAGATGTTATCTTTCATTCAAAAAAACATTGCAAATATTAATTTTTTCTCTCTCCTAGGGTTTGGTAATTAATTAATATTCTATGGTAAGGTTTTAAAATTTGACATAATCTATGAATAACCATTATTCAATATTTATGTTCTTGTTTACGTAATTAAAACAGATACTGTGATTATAAAAATCAGTAATCAGTAATTATAGTCTAAACAGAATATACTCTATTCAAAGTTTATTTGTAACTCGGTTGGCCATGGAAGTTTGACACATTTCACTCTGTATATTAAAAAGTTAGGTTGGGTTCGCTATTTTCCTGTCAGATTAATACGCACTGTTGTCTATATCACATAAAGGTCCTAGTAAACTTGGATTCACTCAACATGCCAATTTACTTCTGAACCTTGGAAGAGTTTCTGAAAGGTTTGAAATTATTATGGCAGAAATTTTTAAAGGAGCTGCTCTTATTTTGATTGGGATGTTGTATGATAACCTCAAAAATATAAATTATAATATTTAAGTTACCGTTCATCAGGGATGAATATATTTTAAGTGATTTTCGGGAATCTGAAGAAGTTTGAACATTAATCTGTTCATCATGATACATGAAACTTCCGATTGGAATTTGTTTGATATTAGAAAGGACATTGCTTTAATCGTTTGGAAGTTGGTTCAACATTTCAAAAGAATTAAGGAAGGTATCACAAAGAAGTAATGTTGAATCTGAAGATGTAGCTAATAAGGGAATGGTATATATTCTTGAATGCAGAATTGGAACAGAGCATCTCACTTCTATGAAACACTTCGATTTAATTATCAACAAAATAAGATTCAATACAAGCTTGTATTCTGAACATGTTCTAGTTGATCAATGCATAAAAGTGATGGTAGGCACATTTAGTTTTTCAAATCTCTTATTTTTCCTCATAAAAATACCTTCATTGTGATCTTCTCGATGAGAGCTATACATGCTTCGTTCAGTAGGTATTCTCTGCAAATCTCTTGGTGATTATGTGAAATGAAGGTTTCATTTTGAGTCACTGATGAAAAGAGTTAATTCTTCCATTCAATATATATTTTTTATCGTGATTGTTACATAGTTTTGTTGGTCTGGGATATACTCAGCTCTCATTACATCCTCAATATTCAAAATTGAAATAATAGCTTTTAACATAAAGAATCGAATAAATGTTGATTACTTCTAAAGTTCTTTCAATCCGAATAATATCTCTTACAGGTATGTTATGTATACAACAGAATATTTTGAAGAATTCATAAACACATTCAGGAGCATTCACAATACTGAACGCTATGGAAAGTGATGTATGTGTTCATTTCTTCGTTTGCCTTTTTTTCAAATAAGAACTGAGATATGAATAAATTTCATTTACTCAACCCTTGATCACTGAGTTAGTCAACAATTCAGTAGAGATTGTGAATTGATCATACTTGACTGAAGTGGAAGCATAAAGCACAATTACGAAAAATTATACAATACTTATTCACATATAATAAAAAAATATCGAAAATGCTTTTTATTTCTCTAACAAATAAATTTCAATAAACTTGAATTATACAAATAAGGATAGAACATCAATGATCTGAAAACGATGAAGAATAACGATCTACCATAATCAAATTAGATATAATTCAATTATTAATATTCAATGTGTAGACTTTTACTATTATCAAATAACTTCCAATTGAAATCAAAATAGATATTTGAAAACTTAAATGAAATATCATGTGATTGAAATTTGTCAAATTATTATTAGGGTTTTACAAATTACACAATAAGTATTTTTCGAAAAGTGAAAAAATCTTTGTGAAAGAAAGAGAAGAGAGAAATTAACTTATTGATAATAAAACATCATCAAATGGCTATCGACCAAAGTCTTCCTGCCAATTTTACATTTATAATTTATTAATGGTATATATTGTATAAAAAAAGTTATTCCAATGATATTAGATGTTCATAAATTGGTAGTGCTTGTAGTTTGGCCTTTGTGGGCTCTCTGTGTCATATTGGTGCACTAGTGAAGAAGCTCGGTATGGGGAAGGGCCTATTAGTCCAGGTTGAGGTATCCGATTGATGATTCTTAACAACCTTATCCACCTGTAGGAGAAAATCTTCTTTTAATGCCAACAGATTGTGCTCCTTTTACTAAATGAAATGAGTAGCATATCCTCCTAATAATAACTGTATATTAGCATTAACAATAATTTACTTACATACATTTCAAATTATATCCTTAAATGAAGTGACAACTTGAGTTCTTCTCGACATTATTCCACATCCATTACTTCAGTGAACGAATCAGACTCATCATCAGATAATTCTGATCTGAATCACTTTCTCCAATGAAATAATAAATGGGGAATATTATCTATAAGTAGGTTACCCATATGTTTCGTCCAGTCGTCTTCAATAAGTCGTTCGCAATGTAAATAAAAATTTTGCCACATTTCAGGTGTACATTTTGAAAGAGCCAGAGTCCATAAATTGAACACTCTATCCCTTGTGTAAGGATGAGAATTTATGTTCTTGTTGTAGAAGTTTTTACAAAACGCCCATGCCATTTCAATAGGATTATATTGGCAATGGTATGGGGGTAATCTAAGAACTTCATGTCCATGCTCTTTCAAAAGTTCATCAATAACGTATCGTCTCTGTCGGTCAGTTCTAAATGGTAATATTAAATTCCAAAGTTGTTTTTTATTTAAATTCCGATCGAAATCAATTTTGTTATTCGCCAACCAATTCTGCATATCAATTTTCTTGCTTGAACTAGTTGGTGGCTTATCCAACTGCACTGAATGATATGGTGCATTGTCCATTATGATCACAAATTTACCAGCAAGCTTTGATAAAGCTGGAATTAGTTGATTAATAACCCAATTTTGAAAAATTTCACTGGTCATAGTCTTGTGATAGTCACGGTCGTTATTCTTCGAATCTAAAATGAAATCACAACCCTCCAAAAATCCAAAATTACTTCCTGCATGCAAAACAGTGAATCTTTTACCTTCAGATTTAATTTTTGATGGATTTCCTCTCATATCAGATTCGTGTGTCCATCGACGAACAGATGAACCATTTTGGTAAATCCAAGTTTCATCAAGAAACACGAATCTTATATTTTCATCCATTGACTTAAATTGCAAAAATTTTCTCAGGAAAGTAATTTTGGCTGCAACGACATGTTTTTGTTTACATAAAATTTTGCGTCCATTTACCTTTTTATATTTATAACCCATTGATTTAATAATATTGAATAATGAAGTGCGTTCTCCTTATAATCCAAATGTTCCTTAGCGTAAGTCAGTAGTGTGTCGATAGAAAAGTGTTCATTTTTCAAATTGTAATTCCAAATTTGTCGTTGCAGGTCTTTTTCTAAAAATGAAATCGTCTACTTCTTGTGTTTTTTTGGGCCTACCAATAGAAGGAAACTCTTTGTCGTCGTCTTCATTAAGAATTCCTCTGATTGAATTAATATGAACCTGTAATGAAATTTCGATTAGATAAAACATAATATTTACATCTCACTTACGTTGAAAATGTTTGATACACTTTGCTGTATCGTTGAGTCCATAACTTCCTGACCACTATGCGCAGATTTGAGTGCAAGATAGCATTTTTTGATGCTAAGTCTTTGTTCTTTGGTTATTACTTTAGGCATTTTGAAAAAATTCTGCAATATTTTGATTCTCTTCAGAATCAAATGTGACAGATGACAAGTGAAAATTGGCTTAACTGCTTGACATCGGCAACGTCGAAATCTGAAGAAACACTGATGCCAACCCAAGAAACTTAAATCATGGCCACCCGCGATACAAATAAACTTTGAATGGAGTATAGATTCATATTAATGATTTAACAACAAATTTTTATTAAAGAACACCTAGTTGATTTTTCAAAATCAAATTTAGGTATTTCTTCAAGAAAGTATAATTGCACACCTAAATCTGGAAATACTTGTAATCTATCCAGGTAAATTGTTATTGGGATTCAGTACAGAAAATAATCATCAAGCAAAGTGACATCACTTTAAAATGATTATTCGTAGTGACACCATTCATTGTTGTTCAAGATTTCGAAAAAGATTTTCATATTTGAACCGTATCAAGAGATCTCATAGACCTGTTCATTGGTCTCTGTCAAAGAAAAGAAACTTCAGAAATATCAGTGTTTGGAAAATCATAGATGATTTTTTCTGTCTTTGAGTGAAAAAAAAAGCACAGTGACAACCTCTTGCCTTGGAAGTTTTCATAGAAATGATGGTTTTCATGATTTTGAAATTTTAAGAAGAAAATTACAAATGTATGATGATAACACCCAATCAGTCTGAGGTTTTTTTAGAATTTCTCACTAGAAAGGCATGGTTTATAATCTTGAAGTAGAAGGAAAATATAGTAGAACAACAAAAATCTATGTTTATGGTGTTGAATTTTTTTTACCAGAAAATTAGTATTTTGTATCTTGGACCAAATCCGATGAAACATGAGTGAGTGAATCATTTCTTATAGAGAAAATACTGTTTTTAAACAATTCAGATTCAATAGTGGATGCTGTGGAAAGTATTTTTCATTCAAACTATACTGGACTACAGAGGGGTATTTGCCCAATGTGAAAACTTAAAATGCTTATAACTTTTCAACGCAGCTGAAGATAGAAAAACCGTAATGGAAAAAGTGTTTCTTTTGATCTCACGAACCTATGGTTAAAATTAACGCAGTGGTCAAAGACCCACCCTGTATAATTTACATTATTTTATGATTCTATATGAGCGTTGTCAAAGCATGACAAGAAAATGCTACGTTGCCAGATAAACTGCCGAACTCGCCTAAGATTTCTCAGAGTATGATCTATGAAATGAACATCAAGATTGAGGTTTGAGTATCTCTCACTCGAGTACCTCTCAGTGCTCAATTCCAAGCCTGGACCATGATTTTAGTCAGCCTGTACAAATCCGCTCGGCGAAGAAAACCATTCTGGTTTTTCAGCAAGTTCTACAAGGAGATTCCTAACGTTCCTTCGTTCACTTTCTACGGAATGTAGATGACTCTTACCTTCGGTGCAACGTCATTAAGGCCGTAAGAATTCCCCGAACGTGAACTCGTGTCATGTAAGAAGAAACGGATACGGTCCGTAGACGGGGTGAATAGCAGGTGCGAAGGAATGCACATCTGCTTTGTTTTCTTCAGTTTGAAAACAATACGATAAGAATGTCGTTTAACGTTTTCCCATGCCACATTTGAATTATAATCAAGCTAGATGAAATACGAGGTTTGGCTATCAATTGACTGATGTTTGGAAGCATTGTCGTGTAGTCAGTTGCTTTTGCGCTTGTCCAGAAGTAGAAGTTTTCTTAGGAGTCTGTCAAATCGCCTTTCTCCTAATATCCTCAGAACAGCTTATTTTGCGTTAATCGAATTTTTTCTTACGCATGGAGTTCTTGCCTAGTCAATGAATTATTTTAATTAGAGATACATTCATTGGAAGTATGCGATAAAGTCAATTCGATGTGGGTTTATGTCTTAATCATTGAGCTAAAAATTGTGTTAGTACATTGAAAATTTCAAAAGTTAGAAAATAAAAAATTAATATTGGTATAAAGAGGTGTGTAGTTTTATACGCTCATGTTCACCTAAGCAGAGTGCTTATAGATTTGCCTAAATCTCTGTATATTTCGAATATTTGGGTGCAAGTGCTATAAATCTTTTCGTTTGTGCCCCCTGATTAAGAATCCGTGGTATTTTGTCCGTCTGTAGACACTATTATGTCCGAACGAAATGAGCTAGATTGCTGAAATTTTGAGGGTCGGTCTGAGGCATGTATATCTCGGAGGGGTTCGTTATTCCATCAAATCGACACCGTAGCTTCCGAATTAAGGATTTTTTTTTCAAATTACACTTCTCGAATATAATCTCTTGTGATGCAGTTCTATCATACAAACCCATTGATATCATTTATATTCTCGACAATCTAATACTTCCGAAGATATGCACTCTCAAAACTTCAAAATTACTCGCTAAGATCTGAGTCGATAAGTTCTTCAATTATCAACTATGTACCTGAATTCGTAGAGCGGTTGTGTGCCCTCGAGGTCTCAGTTTGAAACCGAACAGATCCAAATTTTAGTCATTATTATTATTTTGGAGAAGAGTTGTGAACAAAAATTCTTTAAACTCACGAAAAGTGAATTTTAAAATAAATGAAATTTCTCAGTATCGAATAAAAAGAAAGCAAAGCACTGGAAACCACACCCGCGAACTATCGGTCCAAAGAATTCTTGAACCCACTAGTGGAAAAGTCCGTGTTGCCACGGGCGCAAGTAAGGAAGCGCGCGAAGCATTTCATCTAGTCGAAGCATTGTCACTGGATTGCATCCTAGGTTAGCTGGGTGTTGTCTATGTTGCAGAGCTTCATTGCATCAAGTGTGTAAAGTTGACAGAATCTGGGCGAGTTTCCAGGTTGCGAATAAGGCCAGTCCTACATTGAAGTTGATTTGGTCTGGCCAGACAACCCGACCCGACCAGACTTCCTACATTGCAGACCAGACCGAGCACTGCCTCCAATGTAGGAGTAAAGTACGTTTTTGTGTTTGTTTCCTGAGACCTCTAGACCCGCCAGACTGTCTGGTCTGGAGAAATTCCGCTTCCAATGTAACTAATGGAACCAATTCTGCTGTATGATGTTCCATGCAGACAAAATGAATAAGGGCCAGTTGATGCAAATTCTCTTAAGCTTACTCTTTGGGAAGCAAACGCAAAGGCACTGTATACTGGCGTATATTGTTTTGGAAATTCTTCGATTCTTCATCTGTTCCTGTGTAAAGTTCTCTGAGCAAAGCTGGTACTTCTTTCAATTGCATCTGCTCGCTCATTACAAATTTGCCTTTCTGGCAGCACTGGCTGAATCCATCTCGCCCTTTTTCACCCCTAAAATGCGGAGCATTGCAAAATTGACACGATTCGCTCATTTCGCCGACAGAAAACGCGGGAATTTCGACTTCAACCGGAGCCCTTCTCGCTACAAATAGTGATCGCATTGCGCAATTATTGTTATGAACGCGGCGTCGGTTTCTTTCAGTTCGGGTTGTCCGGATAGCGTTTCGAGAACCCACTGGTCTGCCTCGTCGTCGTGTCTCCATTGTGAATTAAAATTTAAAAATTTTACACTGGACCTAACTCAAAATTGAAAAATCGGACGTGACCCGTTTTCAATTTTCACCCAAAAATGAAGAATAACCATCCAAATTTGGGTTTTCAATATCTTTTTCAATTATAATTTTCTAAATTAACTTACTCGGTAGGTTTGGAAATTAAAATAAGCTTAAAATCAAACTTAATATCAAGCTCGTCAAAACACGTCTTTCCTATTTGAAAGTCAAAGCTGAAATTGCAGAAGCATGGGCGGAAGTCAATTTTAATTTGTTGAGCGATAGCGCCATTTACACTGAAAACATGCCAAACACCCTAAGTTTTTTGTGTATTTTAAAGAAATTATAGATGTTTATTATAATTATTACACGTTATTAAGTTTGACAATTACTTTTGAAATGAAACTTTTTCAAAATCGCAGTTTCCATCTTATATTTTCAAGCATGTTTTATAAATTATAAATTGTTATAAAATTATTCAAATGCTTCACTTTCTGATCAACTCAGGTAGTACTATTGAACCTTTTTTAACTCGCCCCCTTACAGTTCAACTTTCACTTAAGGTACTATTATTCAAATAACAAAATTTGAAATTTTTAACTATTGCAAATTCACGAATTATTTTATTCACAAAAATTCACTTCACCATTTTAAATTGAAAGCCTACATAAAACAACTGAAATAAAAAGTGTTTTTCCTCTTCTAGCAATGTTACCATTTGATTTATAAGTCACATGTTATAATTTAAATACAAATAAAGTTAATCAAATTTACAAATGTTTTTAATGAGTTATATGACTGTAATGGTGACTTAGAGTGCAAGAAGAAGAAATTAAAGCCCATATCCGTAAAAATTTGTTGAGCGGTGGCGCCATGTACAGCGAAAACATGTCAAACACCCTTAATTTTTAAGTTTTTTGTGTTTTTAAGAGAAATTATAGATGTTTGACACTTGTTATTATTTTTCTGCATAAGTTTAGATGCCTACCGTTAATTAAAAAAAAAAATTGATGCAAATCGGTTGATTGGTTTAGGCGCTAGATTACTATGCATCATATTATTATAATAGATTCACCACATTATCTGACAGTGCATTGAAATCAACAAAAATCCTATTCGGCAAAATGTGCTCGTTCGGACCATGACTTCGCAAATGATTCAGCGGATTACGGCTGAATAGGTTTGATAAATCTACTCCGAACAAACCGTGGAAGGCTCTGTATTCTGTTATCAGGTCCCTTGCAAACGGCGAGCCTCGATGTTCTGCAGGTCTGAAGGTTACATCGTCCAAAACTGTTCCGGATCATGTAGAGCATTTTCGTTGGCTTTGCGAGTAACAGCCACAATCAGGTCCTTAGTGATAACTACTCGAAGATCACGGTGGGAGACCACAGATTCGATGACATGATAAATGGTGTATTTGTGGTGGGTTATTTTTAACCCCATGTGAAGAACTCTACAATTTTGGTATTGAGAGGAATAAAACACGTGTTTGAACATCTTGCAATAGCGCCGAGATCATCCTGTAAGACTTGGTAAAGGGATTTCCGTAGATTTTGGCATTGTCGGCTAACAACGAGGGAGCTGATTTCATTTCGGAAGGCAGATCTGATGTGATTAGTGAGAAGAGGAGGGGCCTAGATTGGAACCCTTCGGGACGCCACTCACCAAACTACTTGCACAGGATAATCCAATTGATCGGAGCAAATCAATTACTTGTTATGATATGTATCCAACAGTTATAAATTAGCAGTTTTAGAGTATTTGTTACGTGCCTAGGTTTCCCCCCAGCGGTTCTCATTTGATACCGGACAGAAGTTAATAAGACTGCTATCATTATGTGGGTGCGATGTAATTTTTGAAAGTGAATAATTACTCGGAGGTGGCTTAAGAAGAGCGCTAAAGCCATCGACCCCACATCCGTGCTTTATAAATTTTTCTTCTTCAAATGAGGTCTTTTCTGAACCTGAAACAATAGTACAAATCCTTATAATATTCGCTGTAGTTTTATTTTGCGCAAAGTAGTTAATGAATAAAATTAATTTACGGCCAAAGACTGACCACGGATTATGCATGGGGACATCAAGATTATGTTATACAGGGTGTCCGGACGATTGACGTCCATAAAAAATCAGGTCTCTCATATCATGGGGTATTCGAATCACCCCCATGTATGTTATCCGATTTTTCACGGTTTCCGAGTTATGAATTTTTTTATGAAATTTGAGAATTTTCAACTTGAACATCTTTAAAAATTAAAAAAAAAGTACAAGACTTTTCTGATATTTTTTTTTTGTAAATAGAGTCACAAGAATTGTTCTTTTATACATAAAATAAGCAGCATCGTAACGTAGATGAAAATTATGGAAATGTTAGTCCCAAGTGAAAAAGTTACGTATTTTGGATCATGATCTAAATTTTCAAATTCAAATGTAAACAGGTTACTTCATGTTTTCTTAGTAGGCTTAAAAACTGCGCTCAACACTCAGCTTTCAGAATCATTAATAAAAAATTTAGAAAGCACTGACGTGAGGTCAGATTGCTTTGGCGCTCTTGTTGAGCTACTTGCGAGTAAATATTCAAACCTTAACAAATCTATAAGCTCTCTGATCGGATGAACAATAGTCTTTTTCCGTACTATGGGACAATGTGATGCAAATATGAAAGCCTAATGAATAAACAAACCTTTATCTCAATTTGAAACTAACTACTCATAATTTTCACCAAATTTTGTTCTATGCTTCTCCTAAAAACTTACGTCATTGCTTTTCTGAGTTTTGACAACGCCATCAAATCTATGATAAAAATTTTTTTGATTAATATTACGTCTGTGCTTTTCTGAATGTTGACAACGTCATCGACATCGAATTCTACCTCTATGAATTCTATGAAAATTTTGATTGATATTACGCCAACTGACACTGATATCTAGGTCCGCAAGTTGTCAAACGAATATCGATCTGTGATGGCAAATCTTTCAATGACAAAGCTCGGACTTCATGACATTTCTATTTTTCTCTTGAGTAAATGAAAAAAATGAACATATCTTCAGAAGGGGAAAAGTTACGACAATGAAATTTGGGGATGAGTAAGATATCGGTAACCTCAATATATATACGGATTTTTATTTAAATCTAAATGAAGTCTTAGGAGATATTGAGTATTGAAAATTTTTTTTTTGGGAATTTTTTAAAAATTTTCTATCGTGATGATTTCTGCGAAATTTTGCAAGCCGTTTCGTTTCAGCCTCCCTCAATAGCATTTCAAGTATCAACTTGATCGGATGGATATTCTAGTAGTTATTGAGGAAACAAAATTTCAGATGCTCATAACTACTGAACCATCCGACGGATTTGACCTAATAACGAACTTGACCGAGATATTTGGACAATTAACCTATTCTGAAAATATGAAAACTCTAGCTGATTCCTTTTGGATGCTAGAGAGGATACGGCCGGCCGGACGGCCGGACAGACTCAACTTTCGCCACGAATTCTTCATCAGGGAGTCGAACCCAATCGATTGAGACCATTTTCGGCTCGATATTCCAAAATTACAGACATTCGGGCAAAATGATAGGCACTCTGTTCGGGTGAACAAGAGCGCCAAAAATGATACTCAACACTTTTGCTAGAATTATCCTTCAAACTCAGCTAGCTGGAAAAAATCAAAGAACAAGACGTTTACTCTAAAATTATTTTTTGCCATTTTAAGATTTTTCTGATCCAGCTATGATAGAAACTTAATGAAAATTAGCTTCATAAGAAGAGTTTTAGATAAGAAAGAGAAAAAGGTATGGCAATAAATCACACATCATGTAGATAACAACCAATTTATTTATAAAATTTAAAATAGGTTTTCAAAGTGGTCACCTCCAGCCTCAATACACATTCTACACCTTCGCAAAAAATTTTCTTTCAGTCGCATAAAACCTGCCCTGTTTTCTCTTTGACATTGAAAATCGTCATGAAGTAAGAGCATCAAAATTCCAACATCGTTTTAGCGTTAACATGTGGTCTGGTGGCCTCAATGGCGAACTAATTGCTCCATTTGACTTGCCGTCCTGACTTGATGGAGAACCATACAAAAATTTCCTCGAGCATGAACTTCCTTTGCTCCTGGAAGATGTGAGTCTTCAGCTTCGTCGAACTACGCAACGCAAGTCCGTAATCACTTGAATGAACGATACCCTAACAGATGGATTGGACGAAGCGGACCTATCAAGTGGCCCCCACGCTCACCTGACCTTAATCCCATCGATGTTTTTCGTTTGGGGTTATTTCAACACAATCATTCACGCCCGAGAATGTTCTAATGAAGACGAACTGCGACTGAAGATAAGAGAAGTCGAACGGGTCTTAAGAGAAAACAGGTCAGGTTTTATGCGATTGAAAGAAAATTTTTTGCGAAGGTATAGAATGTGTATTGAGGCTGGGGATGGCCACTTTGAACACCTATTATAAATTTTATAAAAAAATTTTTTATCTACATGATGTGTGATTTATTGCCATACCTTTTCCTATTTCTTATCTAAAACTTTTCTTATAAAGCTAATTTTCATTAATTTTCTATCATAGCTGGATCAGAAAAATCTTAAAATGGCAAAAAATATAATAATTTTTGAGTAAACGTCTAGTTCTTTGATTTTTTCGAGCTCGCTGAGTGTTGAGTATCATTTTTTATTAATGATTCTGAAAGCTGAGTGTTGGGCGCAGTTTTTAAGCCTCCTAAGAAAACATGAAGTAACCTGTTTACATTTGAATTTGAACATTCACATCATGATCCAAAATACGTACCTTTTTCACTGGAGACTAACATTTCCATAATTTTTATCTAAGTTATGATGCTGGTTATTTTATGTATAAAAGTAAAATTCATGGCGATCTTTTTACAACAAAAAAATATCAGAAAAGTCTTGTACTTTTTTTTTTTTTAATTTTGAAGATGTTCAAGTTGAAAATTCTCAAATTTCATGAAAAAATCATAACTCTGAAACCGTGAAAAATCGGATAACATACATGGGGGTGATTCGAATACCCCATGACATGAGGGACCTGTTTTTTTTTATGGACGTCAATAGTCCGGCCACCCTGTATAATTGATTGTCAAATATCTCTCTCCCGCTTTTTTGCTCTTTATTCAATGCTTTATAAAAAGTGTTACATTGATCGGATTTAGTTCAAATATGCTCCGTTTTGTTCGATAATGGGGGTTCGCCATGGACGAGAACAGGTGATAATCACTTGGCGCTATGTCCGGGCTATATGGTGGATGCGATAAAACCTCCCATCCGAGCTTCCGTAGCTTCTGACGAGTCATCAACGAAGTGCGTAGTCTGGCGTTGTCCTGGTCGAACACTACACCCTTCCTGTTGGTCAATTCTGGACGCTTCTGTTCGATCGCTTGCTTCAAGCGGTCGAGTTGTTCGCAGTAGAATTAAGCGTCTGGCCTTATGGGAGCAGCTCACAGTGGATGATTCCCTTCCAATCCCACCAAACACACAGCAAAACCTTCCTGGCCGTCAATCCCGGCTTGGCCACTGTTTGGGACGATTCACTTACCTTCGACCATAACCGTTTTCGCTTGATACTGTCGTATGTGATCCATTTTTCGTCACCAGTCACCTTCTGCTTCAAGAATTGGTCGAATTCGTTCCGTTTCAGCCGCATATCGCAGGCGTTGATTCGGTCCAGGTTTTTTTGCGTCAAATCATGCGACACCCAAATATCAAGCTTTTTTGTATCCAGCCTTCTGCAGATACTTTAAAATGGTTTGGTGACTAACTCCCATCTCCTGGGCGATGTCACGAAATGCCACATGTCGGTCTAACTCGATGTATTCCATGATTTGATCGGTATTTGTCGTACAGGTCTTCCGCAGGCTGGCTTATCCATGGTATCGTTTTCACCGGCTCTGAATAGTCAAAACCATTCCTCCGCGGTTCAAACTGATTGAAAAATACCCCCAAAACACCATTAATCTCACGGAACGTTTCTCTAGCGGATTTGCCTTCAATGAAGGAAAATTTTTAAAGAGCCCGAATTTCGGCGTTAGTGAACTCCACGTGTACACGTCTATAACTGTTGAACGCAATATCCAAACTAATCATGCATAGCGTCATTTTGTAGATTATGTCAAAACCTTTCAAATTATGTATGGTATTGCCAGTTACGAGCTCTGTAGCGCTTTGTACATAGCTGCGAATTTCAAAAGACAAAAAGGCGGAAGGAAGATATTTGACAACCCATTAATATAATAAAAATTTAGACAAACCATGTTTGGCTGTAATCACATGAACACGCAGGCTAAATACTAAATTTTGTTTTGATAAGCATAAGTTATGATACTGAAAAAATATCTGATTCAAAGTTGAGGAAGTAAATTGCTAGGAGGAAGCAGAATGACCTTCGATGAGGAACGTCACATATGGGATGGTCTGCCTAATTAATGGCTCAATAATTTAAATATGTATTTCTGCCTCCAAGGCGATGCAACTAGATTCCAAACTGACAACATAAAGAAATATTCTATATTTTACCCAATTGACTTACTGATTAATGGTAATAGGGTCAATGCCATAATGATTTAGTTTTGGACACTGAAGCTTCACTGTCATTGGAGAAGCAGAATGAATTATGCTATTTACGAGCTATACCCTACTTGACAACGTTAAGATAGGATAGAATAAAATTGAGTTTATCGAGGCCATAGATGTGTGAAAGTTTGTCCAGCAATTTTCGATTTTCCAATAAATTTTTGTTGTGCTCTGAATAGTAGATTTGAGCCGTCTTGTGCTTTTCGATTTTATCTTTCTTCCATGTTGTTTTCTAGATTTTTTACAAAATGAATAAAATGGACCAGCTGAACACTTTTCGGAAAATTGAGTTTCAGTGACTGAAATGAATTATGCTGCTGAATTGTACTTTTCAAATTTTTGAGATAAATTTTATAATTTGCTTAAATTTTCACACTTATTTGCGATTAGAAAAAACTTAACTACTGGTCTGCTCTTTGTTGTATATTTTCGGGATCTTCCAGAAATGTTGAGGTATTTCCATGAAGATATTTACAACATAACTGACCACAAATAAAGTTCAAATATTCTCACTTATTTGCGATTAAAAAAAAACGAAAATTTTGGGATGGCTTTGTTATATATTTCAGGATTTTCCAGAAATTGTGAGGTATTATAATAATAATATAGAGTTTATTAATATAAATCTACAATTTACATCAATGAACTCTTAGAAAACAACTATGAGTTATCTTACCCTAAGGTGATATCTGTATACAGTTATGTAACAAAATACAATTTTCTACCCCAGTCTTTGGCAATATAAAAAAAAGAATTTATAGACTTCACGTTTACAATTCAATCCCCAGAAAAAAAATATACATAAAATTATGTCCTTCGGTGATCGCTCTCTTATTATTTTAGTATATTGATAAACTCTCTCAGTCGGTGGAATTTAATACCTCTTGATCGGTGAAAAGTTTTCTAGACGGTGAAAAAACTGACTCTGTCGGTGATCAATATTATTTATTTAACAAAATTTTTTTTCTCAGTTCTTTCCTTCTGTCCTTCATTAAATCGAATTTATTATTCTGTGGATTCTCATCCTATCCCCCTCGAGAAGCCATTTCTTTAATTCTCTTTCAAATTCATTTTTATCCTTTATTTCTTTGATTCATCTAGGGACGATTTTGTACATCCTCGGAGCAATATATTCATTGTATCTTTGTCCTAGTCTTTTTTTTTCTGCTCTCGGAGTCTCATAGTTAGTTCCTCTGCTTCTAGTTCGGTAACTATGTTCTCTCGTAGTTATGGGAATTTTTCCTTGGTGAATGCTCATTAGAATTCTCTGCGCTTAAATTTGTCTTATATCTAGAGCTTCAGACATCCTATAGATAATCTCAGATGAGAATCTTATTCCCTTCCTATTCATAACTTTCAGAATACACCTTTATAAAATATCAAGACCCTTTCTGTGACAGTCAAAGACATCACCCCATGCTATTATACCATATGAAAGTTGATGTAGAACCAATGCATGATAAAGAACGCGCAGATGTTTAATTGATCTTATATATCGGGTTATATATTTGAATCTGCATAGAATTTCTCGGAGCTTTCTCGAAAGGAACGTCACATGATCGTGCCATCTCAAATTTTCATCAATGACGATACCAAGATATCTTACTGAAGTTGTTTTAGTAATCGTCAGTTCTGTTTCGATTTACAGATCTCCAAAATTCGGAATTCCCGTCTTACTTGAGGCAAATGTTAAGTATTTGGTTTTCTCCTGACGTGTGGTTAACCTGTTCAATAGAAACCACTTGATCAATGTCCCAAAATCCCCGATCACCTTGTCTCTAAGATTTTGTCACGTTATATCTTGGTATAATACGATAGTATCATCAGCGAAGCCTATAAATTCTCCTTTGGTGTTAATATCGAATAGGCTGTTCAAATATAGGTTGAACAGCAGAGGACCCAATACGGTACCTTGTGGTACCCCGAAGGTAAGTCGCCTTTCTTTACTGCATTTACCATTGATGGTTACAATTTGTGTCCTATTTGAAATGTAACTGTGGAGAAGATGTAGAATTTTTCCTCGGAAACCATACTCTGCCAATTTCATCATGACTGACGGTATCGAAAGCTTTCGCGAGATCTATTACTACCGCTAGAGTAGGAATTTTGTTGTCAACGTTGTTATAGACAAAGTCTATCACCTTTTTAATCGCATCTTCAGTGGACATACTTCTACGAAATCCGAATTGACTCTTTGATATGATGTTATGTTTACTTATGAATGCCTCCATGCATTTTTTCAATAATTTCTCCATGATTTTGCCCAGATTTGTAGTCAAAGTAATCGGTCTGTAGTTCGTCAAACTGTCGAAAAATCTCCTCCCTTGAATAGTGGTTTCACTACTCCCATTTTGAGAATTTCCATGAAAATTTTCAAAACTCCTCACAAATAAGCTTGAATTTTTATATTTATTTTCGACTTAGAAAACGAAAGTGCTGCAATTGCTTTGTTATATATTTTCGGGATTTTTTAAAAATTATGAGGTATTTGTATGAAAACAATTACAACAAAATATAGTTTAAAGAACTAAAAAACACGCTTATAAAGATTATCGGGCTAAAAAAGTCAGAAATAATTTAAAAAATCAATTTATGACAATAGTATATAAAACATAGTAGTAAAATTGAGAAAGAAGCGCGGGGTAGTTGATATAGGAAAATTATGGCACAAAGTGCCCCACACTTCTTTCTCAATTTTACTAGTATGTTTTATATACCATTGTCATAAATTGATTTTTTAAATTATTTCTGACTTTTTTAGCCCGATATTCTTTATAGCGTGTTTTTTTAGTTTTTTTAAACTATATTTATTTTTTACTTTTTAGTGACTGTCATAAAAATATCAATGGTGTAAACATTAAGTTATGATTGCACGTAGGATTTTTTTTTCGGCGTGGACAGGAATTGAACACACGATCGATGAATCCAAGGGCTGACGTAACAGAAGACGCGCGCCTTAGACCGCTTTGCGATGTGCTCCTGTTTCTACCATTTTTTTGATATCTATGATTTCTCAAAACCGGAACTTTTACTTTTTCATTATCATTTTGTTGTTTTACGATTCTGATTCTTGGAACATATTCTACCCTTCCTTCAAATGTATTGATTCTGTTTCCACCCGACATATTTCGCAAACTTTGACTGCTTTATGTAGATAAAAATTACAATTTTCTACTTTTATTAATTTGAAATTTCGTCCTTCAACAAATTCACTGGTATGCAAGTCGAGACAACTATAAAAATTTATTGAAAATCTCATCAAATAATAGTTAAAATAATAGGGAAGGTAGACTCTGTGGCGGTTGTCATTGCTCAGATCGTCTTTGCCGAACGATCCAAAGGTGTACTCAATCTGTATATAGTAGACGAACGATTCAGAGCAATCCGAGCTCTTAGAGGTAAATGCCTACTGTAGATATTCTATAATAACTCATTTTCTACGCGCATGGCATGGCTTCATTTCAAAACTTCTTCCATCAAAGATTTCCGAAATGCGAATCCCGCCAAGTTCACAGATTATTTTTTGATCATTTGAATATGGACAAATTAATTTTTGTTAAAAAAAAAGATATATATTGTTTGAGTTAATGATGCAAATTCCAAAGAGATAATTTTAATACTTTGAATCGAGTATTACCGACTTTTCGATAGTGTTTAATTTTTTTCGTGCGATACATGGTAGACAAACAGCATACGAACAATCGCCAGATGCTCATTAATAATTCCTACATATTTTTTGTGTAATGCATATTTTTTCTCCATGGTCAAATTAACAATGCCTATAGTGAATATGTAAGAGATGGAATTACCTGTTAAGGTATTGTTGAAATCGTGAGATGTATGAATGAGAAAACAATAAAATGTACATTTATCCAATGTTATGATGTAAGTAACAATTTTATGTCCAATTCAAAGGTTTGAAATACAACTATAGAGTCAATGAAGATTGACTATGGATTGAGCTTTTTGACGAGATTTATGGTTATTATCCTGGAAGAAGAGCGCGTACAGGGTGTTTTAAAATTGAGAGCCTATTTTGCCGAGCAGGATCCACTTTAATTCTGCAAAATGGAATAATTTATTTGGGCAATAACTTAAAAATTGTTATGGTTTTTTAACGCAGTTGAATTTGGAAAAACAGTATAGAAAAAATTGTATTTTTGTCTCAAGAACCCATGGTTGAAATTGACTCAGTGGTTTTAAACTCACCCTGTATGTATTAGAAACATGTTAATAAGTCTGTTAGGGGATGTGTAACGGTTTCATAATTGTTGACGAGAAATTTTCGATGATAGAAGTCGTGTAGAATTATTATTTGGGTAATGACCATCATCACTCAATATTCTTGCTGCCAACGTTTCGACAGAAATTTTCTATCGTTTTTTGAGTAAAAAATAAACTTTTGAAATGTTGGTAGCAGGAACAATGAGCAATGGTGCTTACTGCCCAAATAATAATTATATACGAGTTCCACTATCAAGAGCTTCTTGTCAATAGTTATGAAACTTTTACACATCCTCTAACTGTTTTTGTAACCAACGTTTCGACAAGCATCTTCTTTCGTGTTCAAGGTAAAAAATTCGCTAAAAAAAATTACATTATATGAAAAAAAAATACAATTTTCATTCTCAAATATTGTCAGCTTTTTTAAAAGTTGACTTTTTACCTTGAAAACGACAGACGATGTCTCTCGACGCATTGGTATCAAGAACAGTTAGATAACGTGTAACACTTTCATAATTATTGACGAGAAATTTTTGATGATGGAACTCGAGTATAATTATTATTTGGACAATAAGCACCATCTAATATTGTTCTTGCTACCAACGTTTCGACAGACCTCTTCTGTCATTTCGAGGCTAAAAAATTATCATTTTCGAATATTTTTAAAAGTCAAGTTTCTGTCTTGAAAACGTCAGAAGATGTACAGACATCGTTTCGACAATGAAACGTTGGTAGCAAGAACAATAAGACTTTGTGGCTACTAATAATTCTATACAAGTTTCATACTAAAAGGTTTCAACAATAATGAAACTGTTACACGTTCTCTAACTGATTTTTTGCCAGTACTGTTTTTCCAAATTCAGCTGCGTAAAAACCATAACCACTTTAAAGGTATCTATACAGAGTGCGGTAAAAGTCAGCTTACAGTGTCTGGTATTCACGCATGCGCGTATTCTTGACAGGGCGGAAGGAGGCAGCTGAAACGTAGCTAGTTGAGTTGTCCGTGTGTAGTAGTGTTGTTGTGTACGTTTATAGGATGTTCGTTGCCATGGCTGCGCTTGTAAAGTACACGAAAGAAGAACTTGTTCGTTTGCTCACTTCTTACCTAAAATTTGACGGATATCATGCTAAAAGTTTCGAAGAATATGGCCAGTGTTTTCCGAATAAGCAAGTTCCCACCAGACAAATGGTGCATAAACTAATTTGTAAATTCGTAACTACCGGCTCCATAGTCGACGCGCCGCGTTCAGGTCGTTTTTTGTTTCACCGTGACTAAACGATGCCGCATGCGTGTTGAAGAGGGGGGAAACAATTCGAACATAAAAAGTGAAGCCACAAGTAATTATTGATGTTATATTTCCCTCGAAAATTAATTTATATGCCATTATTTTGCTTTTATTCTCTCATATGCAAAACTGATTTTTGCCGCACACCTGTATTACTTAGAAATGATTCATTCATACTCTCATAAAAGAGATGAGGTCGAAATGCGGAACGTAGTTACAAAACACTCATTCATTTTCTTGCGCAAATTTTCAGTACAATTTGGTTTATAGTTATTTCATCATTAATTCTTTGTTCTCTAAGATTATAAGTAATGCCTTTTTAGTGAGAAATTTATAAAAACCTTGAAATTCATGCTTATAATTCTGAAACATTTTGAAATTTTGTCTTGAGTATTTTGAAATCATTGTTTCTATGAACACAAGACAAGTGTTGAGGTTGTCACATTGTCACAAAGTGTTTTCTCTCTAATATCAGAGAATTTTAACATATATTCTCTAACATTGATATTTCTGAAGTTCCTTCTTCTTGAAAGGGTCTCTAGTGTATTTATTTACTTGGGAAACAAGTAAACGAGATCATTTGATGTAGATTTAATAAGTATCATTAAAAATTTAGAAAAACACTGACGTGAAGTTAGGAGCCTCCACACGCCTTTTCTAGAATTTTTTCTTCTTACTCTGAAACAGTGCGATACTAATACGAGTACAACCTCCACGATGAATTTATAAACCCACATCTCAAATTAGAAATAACTACTAACAGTTTTCCTTTAATTTGGTTCGAAGTTCAAATTTTCTTCTCGTAAAAACGAACAAAAAGTAGGCATATGAGCTCCATTTTAAACCATTTAGAATAAAGTTCTTCCAGTAAGATATTCTCCTTTAAAATACCTTACATATTCAAGTCCAAATTACAAATATCTTGAATAAAAAATAACCAAACTAGCAGTTTTCCTTTATTTTTATTTCAGCCACAATACTATTCCACTTAAAACTGTACTTCTTCATGAAATCACTTTAATCATCCAATGCATATGACAACATAGTCAGAAAAATTGATCTATCAGTAAACCAGGTTTTTTTTTCTAGAATCATACAAGATTTTCGGACAGACTTACACTTGTCAAATATCATGTTGGGGAAGAAGAAATCTTATATTTTGCCGACACATGGCTTAACTGACCTCTATATCTCTGTTTGTATATGTCGCATCTCCTCAAACTTTTTCCTTTGAAAGGAAGAATTTATATTCTAGCAAAGCATATATCGTCATTGTTGCGACTGAACGATTTAGATGTGTATTGGAACGTCAAAGATGGAGATGAACAAACAAAAAATTCGGTACATTTTTAGTTTTGCTTTGATAATAGGGAGAATTAAAGTAGACGGATGCATATGTATATAATGTTTATGGCCCCAATAATGTAACAGCCAATCAAGTGCTGTTTTGGTATCGCCGATTTCGTTCCGGTAATTTTGATGTGAAAGATGCTCTATGCACTAGAAGGCCTGTCGTCAAGAATGTTGATAAAATATTGGAAATGATCGATGTATACCGGCATGAAAGCTGTCGCAGCATCGCTCAGGAGCTAAAGGTGGTCATAAAACAGTTCTAAACCATTTGCATTTGCCGACTTCAAAAAGAAGCTTGATGTTTGAGTACCGCGTTATAGGAAAAAAATTGGATGCACCATGTTTCCATCTGCGATTTCTTTGCCAAACGGAACGAAGTCGATACATTTCTGTAAGGGATAGTTGCTGGTGTCTAGAAATGGGTACGACAATGGGTACGACAATGTCAAGCGAAAAAGTTCATGGTCGAAGGCCGGTGAATTAGCTCTGTGGGGATTACTTCTTCACCGTCACGGTGGCGCGCCCTGTGGGAATTAATCTGTTCCCACAATATGAGCAGACTACCGATGCCTGGGTTACGGTCATGGTGGCGCTGCCAACCATATTAACGCTACCCCTAACAGAGAGCGCCACAAGAGAAAGCCCCTAACCGGCGATACGCCACCTGGGTGTCAACCCTACCAAGGCGCATAGATGACTCCACGGAATAGGCTCTGCTCGTAATTGTGTATAGATAACCTCATACAAAGTTACTTTCATTTTTGATGATTAATGCTTCAAAATAATAAAAATGGGGGGTTTCCATTTGAAAAAATTGAGTTTTGTCAGTTTTCTCAATCTCTTTCTAGATCTTTTTTTTTGAACACTCTGTATGATTATTTGTCCAAGTATTATACAAAATCTATTGAAGTAGGCCCTTTTCAACAAGACATCTAACCCAAAGTAAGTAAAAAGGGCTTCCTTATAGGAACAATTGATAATTAAATTAGGGCTTGCAATCGTAATTTTTGACATAAAAACCTGAATGTCAAAAACGCTTATGACTTAGGGATAGGACATGATACATGAAATCTGCCTAGAATGTTAAGTAGAATCCAAAAATGTAATAATATATAGAGTATCTCATTTAAAATAAGCGACTTAGGGTCTATTTCCGGTATAACCGGAAGTGCCCAATAGATGGAAATATTTTAGCTCTATAGGTCCCAAGACATCTGGCAAGTTCCCAAAATTTCAAATTTTTCCTACATTCAGTTTCTGAGATATCGATCGATGCAGTTCGTCGTGGTTCACCCTGTATAGTCGGGGAAGCTCGACCGAAACCAGAGAGTAACCGACATGATGTAGTACTGTGCTTCGTTTATGTGTTGTGTTGTTAAGTATAATTATATATTTGTTCCATGTTTTTATACTGTTTATTTTTTAACACTCTAACTAGGAGTAGGCAGATTGAGGCCTGATTAAACCCCGGCATCGACCGAAATCGACCTTCTATCCCAAAAACTCAAACGGTGACCAAACAAGGGTTGACGGCCCGGAGAGTTTTGCTGTGTATTTGGTGGGATTCGAAAGGGATCATCTACTTTGAGCTACTACCCAGTGGCCAGACCCTTAATTCGGATCTATACTGACAGCAATCAGACCGATTGAAAGCAACAATTAATCAGAAGAGACCAGATTAGCTAATAGCAGAGGTGTCGTATTCCATCAGGACAACGCCAGGCCTCTCATGTCATTGATGACTCGCCAAACGCTTCGGGTCCTTGGTTATGGAGTTCTTATTCATCCCCCTTATAGTTCAGATCTGACACCAAGCGATTATCATTCATTTTTGTCTATGTCTATTGCTCTGGGTGGAGTAAAATTGTCCCCAGGAGAAGATTGTGAAAGATGGTTATCTAATTTTTTTTGCTAATAGGGAAAAGACGATCTGGAAACGAGGCATAATGAAATCACCTTCTGAATGGTAACTGAAATAATGGGTGTATACTTGAGCATTAATGAACGATTGTAATTATGTTGAACAATTCCCCAAAATTAAAGAAAAAATAATAGATTTATTATTCCTTTCCTACCTAATAGTTGATTTGGCGTTCAATAGAATGAATAACACTATGATGTCTCTCTTTACATCTTATCGATGACCACAAAAGAAACTTCAAATCGAAATATTTTTCATGTTGCGATATCTTAAAAAATATAGTTTACTCATAGCTTTTTACAATGAAATTCTGAAATGTTGAAATTCAAGGATGTTCTGAATATGAATAACCTCGTGCTACAATCAAAATTTTGTTAATGTCCGAAGAATATCTTATGAGATATGAAGTAATTAAAAAATTGTTTCGGCACCTGCGTGAAATGTATCCTTTCTCATAATGACAATTAAAGTGAATTGTATTTTGTTAAAATCGAATATCATTCTTGTCTACCATAAAACGAAAAACAGGAACTACAAACAATGCAACACTGAATAGTAAAATTTAGAAAACACTGACGTGACGTCAAATGGGTTTAGCGCTCTCGTTAATCTACTTACGAGTAAATATTCTCTTTCAAAAATCAGATCTCGCCCATTAATGCTGGAATTCATATCAAGGGTTGTCCGGCTTCGAACCGAGGTATCATATCTCCGGAAGTATCAGTTTGTCTAGATTAAAATAGTATCAACGTATGATGATATTGCATCAGAATAAAATTTTATTGTTCCGAAACTACTGAACCGATTTGACCGAATAACCGACTCATCGGAGATTTTATCAGTCAGTCCAAACAAAACGACTGATGCACTTTTATGCAAGCATTCGAAATATAGGTAGGTACAGACATTTGGGAAAATTTATAAGCACTTCAGTGTCAGGTAGACAAGAGCACTAAAAACACTTTGGATCAAGCCCGCAGGAGCTACCGATATCACGACAGTTCTTTTCAGCATTATTTCTTTATCGTAGCTCCATTATAGTCAATGACTAATGTCATCCCATTGTTACGGTTGGAAATCACAACGTGTCACAGAGTCGTGAATAAAAATCGTACTTTTCAACTTTCGATTTTTCGGAGTAACGACCAGGGCGTGCACAGAATATGTTCAAGCTTGACAATAATGAACAATTGAAATTCATGAAGCGGCTTGTCACGTGTTCGATGATCGAAGAACCGTATCGAATTCAGCAAACTGTGCAAGTACAACAGGAAGATTTAACATTTCGCATTGTAAGCACAGTTATATTTCCTCGAACCAGAGAATATTTTATGGTTGAATGTGACTTGAGTGGGCTCTATTGTTTATGCATTAAACACCGCTGGTGATCCATCGTTTACATCATTATTTCGAATATTTCTGCGTCCACCCACAATTACAGAAAGAAATGTTATTCCGGGAAACTATGACTGGAATGAAATGAAGATAGTATAGTTGGTTCGAGATACAGGCTGATTCAGGGCAATTCTATTAGATCTTTATGGGAACTTAACCAAATTTTTCTGTTGCAAATCGCTATGATGGTGTTTGAAGTGGCAAGTGTTTCTATCTAAATATGTCAGACTTTTGAAACTTCCGGTTATGCCGGAAGCTAACTATTTCCTCATTTCAAATGGCAGATGCTTTTGCGCGCTAGTTCTGAAATCTTACCGGACTCTGGACCTGTGAAATAATTAAATAACCACCGAGATGTTTGGACAGTTAACCTATTCTGAAAATATGAGAACTCTAGCTCATGTCCTTCGGAAAATAGAGAGCATGCAGGTAGTCGGCAAGACAAGCTGAAGGTTGACAACGGATTCTTCATCAAAAAGTGGAATCCAATCGATTGACATCATTATTGGTTCGATATTTGAAAGTTATAGACACGATACCAAGCTTTTCTACTAGTATAATGAAATAGAAGAAGCACGCTAAAAGAATCTCCTATATCTTTTCGAGGATTTAGTCAACGAAATAATATTTCAGAATATGCAATATAACCTCCAATCCGCCAATTGGCAGCCTACTATCCGTAGACCTAGAAAGTCCTGGAAAAAAGAGGTGAACTGTGCAATGGAGGACAGAGGACTGCAAGCGGATAACTGGAAGGATCGTCGACGTTGGAAACTAGGATGCGAGACACGGCGACAGCTGTAGAAAAATCATCAATATATCATATATATATATTTATACGTTATCCAAAAAATTTTTATGTTTCAAATCGATCGAATGTATGTTTTAGGAGGTACCAAATTCATGATGCTCACAACTATTCGACGGATTTGGTCCAAAAACGAACCTGACTGAGATATTTCGACAGTTTACCTATTCCAAATATATGAAAACTCTTTCTCTTCTCTATCGGCAGATAGAGTATACGACCGGCCACTTCATAGCAAGTAGAACCCAATGGATTTAGGCCTTTGAGGCGCTATATTTAAAAACTACAGATATTTGGGCAAACCGATGGCACGCTACTTGTTTTTCAGACTAGAACAAGGGCGCAAAGTAAACGGTTCTAAGTTGGAAGACATATGAGGAATTTGGTAATTCGGATTTCACGAAAAATTGATTTTTTGAGACGACTAATTTGGGGCTATTTTTCTGAGTTAATGGAAAATGGCCTGGGCCAGGAGATCGGAAATTTTCTGTAGTTTCGTTCCAATGAGCCAAGAGTCAAATGGAATGTAATTAATTTACATCAATTCTACCTTCTGTTACTTCTGTGATTGCTTTTCCTTGAGTTAATGAAAAAATGTGGAAGAAAGCTTCGATAATGAAATTTGGCGATATGTGAGATCAAAAACGTCCATGCATGCACGAAATTTTCCTTTTAATACGTTGGAAATCTTATGAGGTGAAAACTATTACAATTTTTTTTGTGGGAATAATTTTTAAATTTCCTAGCTTGCAGATTTCCTACAAATTGTGCTAAGTTTCAACCAAATTCAAATATCTTCAAAGTTTCGACTTGATCCGATGAATATTCTAGGAGTTAAAAAGGAAAGCAAATTTCAGATGCTCATAATTCTTGAACTATTTGACGAATTTGGCCCAATAACGAATCCGACCAAGATTTAGAAAATTGGCCTATTCTGAAAATATGAAAACTCGCTCGTGGCCTCTTCGAAATTCGGAAAACGAGTATGCGACCTGTCGGTCATTCTCAAATTTGAACAGATTTTCTTCATCAGGAAGTCGAACTCATTTGATTAAGATCGTTTTCAACAATTACAAACATTTAGGCAAACTTTAGATGGCACGCTGTTCTACAAATATTCTAAATCAGAACAAGCATGCAATGGTGTTATTATGAGAGGGTTACAAAGTGATTCTAGATTTATGATGGGCAGTGTATTTTCCGCTTCTATATGAACGAGACCTGATACTCATGTAATGATCCTCGATTGCAGAATGTCTGGAGTTAGCCTGAATGGATCTTGCGAGACTATGGACAACAGTGGTCGGGCGTTGAAGCTCCAGACGGACGCTCCGCACCTGGTCAGCATGGGCGGCGACAGACTGAGCACATCTGTCACGCTCCATCCTCTTCCTCAAGGTGAGTGCAGACATCATGGAGAATTTTCAACGAGGTCGAACTCGAAAGACCGGTATTGATAAAAAATGTCTCAATTTATGCAATATGAATTTTTTCAACTAATTTATTGAAAATTTGTGTTTTGAATAGCCTGCTGCTGTCAAAACCGTCGTTGTCTTCATTTGACATAAAAATTTCTCGAGAACCACTGTTTGCGGTTTTATGGAATCTTATTCAGTATTCGAGAATTCAACCATGTTTTTTTCTTCACAAATAAATAATACACAACGATTACAGGAATCGAGTTGAAATTATTTTCTACGTCAATTTTGCAATTGTACTGCATCAAATATTTCTTGACCTATTGAATTACAGGGTGAGTCATTAATTTCAGTCAAAGAGTCTTGAGATCAAATGAAATACTTTTTCCTATACAATTTATGGAAATTCGGCTCCGTTCAAGAAATACAGGGTCTTGAAATTTCAAAGAAAAATTAAGTTTTGCTTATATCTTCGTAGTGGATATTTCAGCAACTCAACGGTCATCATTCGGATCACATCATCTTTTCCAAATAATTCTCCCATTCATATGTTAATAATAAACAATAAACTTTTTTATTGCTCACATATAATTTTTGTTTTATTGAACTTACAAATACCAGATACTCTTTCTGGACACCTTGTATTTCGGAAAAAATATGGTTAATATTATAAATGAATATTTTTCCATTTAAAAGACTTGACTATGACCATGAAAGGATTTCAACCCATAATATATTACTCTTTTACATCGAAAAATTGAAATCACATCTACTTGTAATTAAAGATATCGAATTCCTTCCTCTTTAGCACATATTTTCTATACTCAACTAGATCTTTCGATTTCTATATCTCAAATCAATTCCGATTCTGTAATTCAGCGTATCTTCGAGTGGCAATTCATCTTCATAATTCATATTTAGAAGTAATTTTAATTATAAATAAGCGTCTTATCACCTTTCAGCAAATATCGAGTTGATTCAGAAAATACATAATCATTTCAGAAGATCTACTGCCAATTTAACCCCGAGTAACAACACTCCGCATCAGCGGTAGGAATTCATTTATTCACTCATCTTCTATTCAAAAGAAGTTGATAACTTCTTTCTGCACCATTTTCTGTTATCTGAAAAGCCTTTCATCGCCTACATTCGTAACGATATGTTTGAGCACCGGGTTATTATGGGAGCTCATCGTCTCGCTTGGCTCTATTTTCGGACCACACTGCGAAGACAGATGTCGCACTTCACAAAAAGCTTGAGCCCGCATCTCCGGCGTTACAAATTTATCATTGTATTTTATTGCGCGCTCTATTCGTTTCGTTTACGTTCCCTTCTTCCGGTCAGCGCAGGAAATGGGACGGCAATGCATAACGACCGTTACGAATTCATCTTTTATTTGTCGAGGACTGCTTTGAATCTCACCTGCTTTTGTGTAATAGACTGGTTGGTCATTGAATAAGCGCGGCAAATTGCCATATTGTTTATTTTTCATTTGTGTGTGCTGGCAATCTCTTTTGATTTCCGAGTAGATTTGCTGTCGTTCTGCCCAATGTCTGTTATTTTAGAATATCGAGCCAGTATGTCCGCTCGGCCGAAAATAAGCTATAAATTTCATATTTCCAGCAATTATAATTATCAAAATTTGGGTTCTCTATAACTCCTAGAATATCTAACCCGATTTAAAGCTTGAAAATCGCTAGAATAATGTTGAAATGTCAAATTTTTTTGGAGATCGTCACGCTAGAAAATTTTAAAAAAATCCTGAAAATTTTTTAGAACATTCGATTGCACATTTTTCGGATCTCGACGAAAATTTGTTTATATATGCAGGGTATTAATAACTTGCATATTTCGGAATTTCATTATGTGCTGAAGTGACAGAATACCATAGAATAAAATTAAGGATCTTTATCATTACCTTTTACGAATCGAAATGCTAAATGGAATTTTTTAAGTATTGCTTTCAACTAAAAGGATTCCTAGCCTTTGAAAAAAGAATTAAAATTCATTGACATTTCTAAAAGGAATCTGATGAGTTCTCTTTTTGGCATCCATAAATTGAGATTTTCTTGATTGACAGTTCGTCAAAATGATCAATCAAGAATTTTTCTTATATTTCCTCTAAATATATCAGACTTCTTCCTCAAATAATTCTCAATAATAATCGCTTTGACTTAAAAAAAGGTATGTCAAAAAACAATAGCGTACTGGAAGGAAGATGTCTATTTCCATAGGATAAGATAAATTTTTCATACGATAATACCTTTTTTCAAAGGATGTTTGGGTTTCGAATAAAACTGACGAAAACCACTACGAATATCTATTTTAAAGTGATGTTGCTTTGCTTGATGATTATTTTCTGTACTAAATCCCAATAATAATTTACTTGGATAGATAACAAGTATTCCCAGATTTAGGTGTGCACTTTACTTGATCATTAATATGAATCTAGTCTGTTTAGACTATAATTAATTACTGAACATGCGTAAATTTTTGGTTTTTATAATCAGAGTATTAGTTTTAATTATGTAAACAAAAACAAAAATATTGAATAATGGTTATTCATAGATTATGTCAAATTTTAATACCTTACCATAGAATATCAATTCATTACCGAACCCCATGAGAGAAAAAAATTAATATTTGCAAAGTTTTATTAAATGAATGATAATAACTGTAACCATTATTGATCTTCAGTTATAATTTTTCTCAGAATAACTAGAGTGAATTATTATCACATCGAAATGTTATTATAACGTATCTGTGGTGGGTAGTTTCCAATAAAATAGCGTTCTGTGATTCCTTGTTGTTTAAATTCTGTTTGAAACTGTCAACAGTTATTTGTACCTTTCTCAAGAAAAATGTGTAAAATATTGTAAGAATAATTTCGATAGTTTGAAATTATTCAATTCAGTAGGAAACGATTATGGTCAGAAAATGCATTCTATTCTAATCTTTCTTGTTTATTCTATTATCTCCCAAGTTTGTGAACGAGGTTGAATCGGGGTATGAAATAAAGATGTGAAAAAACTTCTATAAAGGTACAAAACAAATCTAGGAGACCCGGATCGAAGTTTTTAAAATTCATGTGAGCTTAATTTGAAGCATTCCTATGTTAGAATAGATATTATTTGGTGAACCCTGAAAGTCTGAAGCTATAAAGAACCAGCTCTTCATAAAGACAAGTCTTTAATTTAACAGATCCTAACAGAAAATACATTACCTATTTCAACGGTCATCATGAAAATATACCGAAGTACCTATGTGAGTGATGGAAATCTTTTTCTCTATTTATTATGGAATATTACTCTGGATTAAATATTAAACAAGGTGCTAGACATCATTAATAATGAATACAGCAAATGGGAATTTAGATTTTGTTGTGAATGTAAGACAAAAATGATTCAGTGGTTAATTTCATCTATAGTGTTTAGTGGTGGAACCATAGACTGAAGAGATTTCCCCAAACCTTTTGTAGAAATATTTAGTAAAGACATAAAATATGACAACATTGAACAAATCTGATTATTGAATCATTTCAACACAGAGTTGGATTTGGGAAAATCAGAAAATTTGGACAAAATTATATCGATTTAATTCCTTTCAACTTCAAATAACTCAAGAATGGTGCAATTTAGGAGAAAAGATGAAGAATGATTTTATCTACAAAAGAGACTAATGATTCCAGGAAGTACAGGATACGGACCTTTAGTTCAAGTGATATTTGTTTTTCATGCAATTTAAGCAATCTGTAGAGTAGTAGTGAGAAACCCACAAGAAATGGAATAAATCTATTGATGCCAAAATATGCATGACTGTTATCAAAAATCTTCTACAGGAGATCATTTCAATTGATATTGTCGTTTGAATTATTACAGGTGGAAATGTAATTTTTTATGAAATTTCAACACCCTTTTCTTTTTTTCTTTTGAACGGGGCCAAATTTAGGAAAATGTTATATGCAGAAAATGTTCCTTTTGACGTCAAGAATCTATGGCTAAAATTAACGCAGTGGTCAATGACTCACCCTGTATACACCCTGTATATTTTTCTTCTTGAAAGAATGGCTCACCCTGTATAAGAAAAAAACAGGATGGAAATTCGCCCCTTCGAAACAGAACTTCATATTTCTGTAACATCGTTAATTCCTAGTTCTCGTGTTTAAGATTTTCCTCGTGACACCCTGTATGACTTTCTTAAAGATTCATCATAGCTAATTAGAAAACCATTTTGGTTAGGCGATACAGGAAACGAAATATTTCCGAAATAAAACTCTGGGAAGTAACAGAAATTAGGTGCTTCCAGACGGTAATTAGTCTGCTCTTTTCATATTTGTTGATCTCTCTGAAATTTAACCGGTGAAAGAAGTCTCTTTGTGGTCGGTTTCCTCTGATCTAGTCAAAAATAGTTCACCTCATCCGGATCTTTCCTTGAGTAAAACCAGATTATTTGGCTCATTCAATAATTATTGACATCGAAGGAGGCTTCGCTTAATTGTTTATTACGAAAAGTAACTCTGTAATAGTGAAAAGATTTTTTCATGTTTTTAGAATGTCTTACTCAGGTTTGTTACTGGACAAATAACATATTAACAATATTATTTCAACAGCTTATCGTTTATAATTTATTAGAATTTTGTGAACTCAGTCAAGTAATACATTATTCACAATTTACATATATTCTCTAAGAAGGTGAAATTGTATTGATGAAATTTATTCTTTGCGCGATTAATTGATTGAGTATCTCGAAACTTTGCTGGCAAAAATATTGGACATACTAGTTTCACTGAATATAACACAAATATTCTAAAAATAATTTACTTGGAAACTAAGAATTGATTTTGATGTTTGAAAAACATCGTACCTGTTTGCTAAATCGAGATATATCCCGATCAGTTTCAGATGTTTCTTCTTTTACTCCCCATCCTCAATTTCGCGACTCGAAAATTATCTAATTAAATGTAACCGACTTCATTTTGCTGTTCCAAATCCTCTCATGATGTTAATATTTCTTGAATGGACCGAATGTTATATATAATCTTTGGAATTCTTGTAAACCACTTGATGCCAGTAACTAAAACTATTCTATGTCTTTGAAACTCACAAAATGATGAGATTTTAATGAGCCTAGAAGAAATAAAGTGAACTCTTTTATTTTCTTTGGCGTCATTTATTTTTTATGGTTTCGTCATTTCCTGCGGCTGGCACTTGAAGGTTATGTGTGTTTTGCGTGTGGAGCGTAGCTTGTTTTTGCACGAACAGCAATCGCGAGAATACAGGTGTATCGAGTTCGAGAGTTTCATCAGACGTTTTTATGAATCTCGTCCTTTTCCAAATATACGTGAGAGATCGATAAATTTTGTATGTTTATGAGAAATGATCTATATTTTTGAATATTCTGAAATTTCATCATCGCAGCAACTAAGCATGAACAAGGATGGATTTGATGAGTGAACCACCCTTTATCTCAAATTAAAAATAACCACTCACCTCAGTTTTGTTAGAGGCTCAAATTCCCTATTCTTAAAACAATCAAAAATAGGTATATCAACTTCGTCAAAGGTTTTCTCCCTTGAAATACCAAATATATTCAAGTCCAAATTGCAATTATTCTTCGGAATCGAAAATTCTGAAATCTATACAGGAGCCTAAGGAGGATGAATCATAACCTATACACGAAGCGTTACATTGAACTCAGAGCACGATTTTTGTCCATCCCTTCTTCGGTTTATTTTATAAATTTCTATGAATCCTTAATGTAAATAAAAAAACTTCTATGGCTTTTCCTGATAAGATATAAGAAACTTTCATGAATTTTCAAATGTTTTTGAAATCCCATGGATATTTTATGATATCTCAAGTATTGAAAAAACAATTTTTTTTCTGGGAATTTTTTTAACTTTTCTAGTATGATAATTTCTACGAATTTTCTCAGGCGTATTTGTTTCATCATGATGGATCATTGATGGATTATTCTAGGAGTTATTGAGGAAACCAAATTCCAGACGCTCATTACTGCTGCAACTTTCCAATCTGACCGAGATATTCGGACAATTAACTTTTTCCAAAATATATAAACTCTAGCTCATCTCTTTCGGAAATTAGAGAGTATACGGTCGGCCGAACAATATTAAATGTGACCACGGATTCTTAATCAGGAGGTTGAACTCAATCAATTGCGACCATTAATTTATTTATTTGTAGTTGAAAAATGACATGATAAAAACAATATTTTCCACTTCTGAGAATTAATTTAAAAGAAATTTCGTAACTCCTGTAATTCTCTTTCTAAGCTCTTAGTCGATAACCTTTTTATCTTGTGTATTGAATGTCACAACTTTTTGATATATTTAGCTTTGAATTTATAATATTGTTTCTCCAATCTACCAACATGTTATTGACATTATTCATTCGGTTTGCTCATAAATTTATAAAACGATAATAGATTAATGTTCTGTGACATTTTCAATCGAATGAACATATTTTCTTGAATATTGATGATGATTTTCTTATGACGTCTGTAGGACCTGGTATCTGATGATATTAACAAAAAATAATTTTTAGCCTATGCTTTCAAAGAGCATGGAATATTTCTCACAAAAAAGAATTCAGAAAATCATGGATGTTAGGTCAGCAGCTTTCGCTCGCTTGCTCTAGAGTATTTTTCCGCACTCTGAAACAGTGTGATTCTAAAGTAGACACCCATAGACTACCTATAGATAGGCAACTCTGGCATGAATTTTGGTCCCGATTTCAAGAGCTCAACTTACAGCGCCATCTTTAGTTATTCCCAAGTTGATTACATATTCCATTCGCACAACGTTCCGTCTCGTGGCGCCCTCTAGTGCATTTTATATGAGTTGTCATAGGATTCCACGCAAGTGCAGATTGAATCCCATATTTTTATTGCATTTTAAAACAAATACATTTGAAATTACCATTATTTTAATCTGCTGAAGATAGTCACAATTTCAATAAAAAATATCATTTGATCAGAAAATTCTGACAATTTGCAGCAGATTAAAAGAATTATGGTCATTTCAAATATATCTGCCCTTTAAATCGAAGAACATACTAATCATTAGAAGATGAAAGAAATAAACAAAAATAAACTTTGGAAATATATATATATAATGCAGTAAATATTCAATGTACAAAAAATTTCAATATCGAGAGAAAGAATAAACGAACCAACAATAATTATGCAACAATTACTCATCAAATTATGAAAAATACATTAAAAGAATAAATTAGAATATTAGTGACAAATATATCAATTAAGCATGAAATGCATTAGATTTATACTCTTATGACAGAAACAATTTCTTAAAGTCTATTTTCTTTTTCTTTTAGATACTTTTTCGGATGCCATCTTCATTATTGGATCATAAGATCTTATTGTTTTTTCTCCCGATAAAATTTTGTTAATAGTTCTGTCATAAAAGTACAGAATTAATTTCATGGTAAAATCAATAAACTTATTAACTGAAATTCCATGAATTTGGCGTTTCAACGGTAAATCTCACATATCCGTTGAAGTATTCTAGGAATCTTCTGATAAACCATTTTTATGAAATCCACTATTAGTGGAATACCCAAAACTATAATCAATGACCATGAGCAGTTCACTTATATGTAAATACCTTGTTGCCTCAAAGTTTCTTCAGGAGTTCTGGAAGGTAGAAAAAATATGTCATCATGATGAGAGCGGCTTACATAATCTGAAAGATTATTGAAATTACAAAAATGATAATCATAGGGAGTAGAATGAATTACTTGGCAAATTAAGTGTTGGTAGAGCAAATCTCTTCTACTTTCCATGTGGGTCTATACAATCCATATGAAAATGCTTTATGCAAATAACGCTTTTGGACGAATGAAGACATGTATTTCCGAATCTTTCCAACCAAACATTTCTAACACCCTCAACTTGTGTAATGAAAAACCTAGAAAGAAAACAGTATTAGAAAGTGTCCCAAATTTTTACTAATCAGAAGTTACTACACGAATATGAAATTGCTACAGAAAATATTAATTCACAGTACATTTTTAGTGAGTTATAAGTTAATCCAAAACCAATACTTATATGAATGCAACACATACCTTTTGACATTACTATAACTGTAACAATTGAAAGACCAACAATCTCTATTCACCAATTATACATCAATTCTTTATAAACATTAATCAGAGATGAACTCCACACAACTTATATATATATATATTCTCTTTGAACTATTGGCTTACAATATTTAGTTATTGTTATAGTTATAGCAAACAATAAAGCATATAGATCAGGGGTTAGTGACGGGGTGTCATACAATTCGGCGTATGGCATAAAAGCCTAGGGAAAAAACCCCAGTCAAAAAAAAACCCTGGCTCCCCGTCTAAGTGTAAAAGTACAAAAAAATAAGCTGAAATATATTTTAGGGACTTCTTTCTTCAAGAGTGGTCTTCTATTGATGGAGACAGAGACTTCTTCAAGTCGCTCACATTGAATCTGGAAATAAAAAGACAAAAGCAGAAAAAAGAACTGAATAACAAAAATACGTATCATATTCGTTTGAAATTTATAACCCATTCCAAGAAAGAGTTGGAAACATCATGAATAGCCCTAAAACCATCTTGAAATTTATATATGGGACAACTATTGATGAGATGAGGTTTTGTTTTTTTCAGAAGGATCAGAAACGAGATACTTATTGAACATTTCGTAAGAGTTCCACTCAGTCTTCCATAATTTTTTATCATTTATGTTCATATTGAAGAACGTATTATGTCATAATGGATTACGTGACTTCAATCTGGGAATTCTATTTTGTGGATTATATGAAATAATTGGGAATAAATTGGAAAAAGAATGATATTTGTTCCAAGAATTCAGAGCTGCAGTCTGTCTGCGAATATGGAGAGGACAATTTTAGACAAAACTGGTAAACAATGGACCGGTGTAGATCTTATGGTGCCAGTAATTATTCTCATGGAAGTATTCAATTGTGGATCAATTTTTGTGTAGGTATGTGCACTATTAAACCAAACAGAGCAACAATACTCAGCTGAGCACGATTTTTGTCCATCCCTTCTTCGGATTATTTTATAAATTTCTGTGAATCCTTAATATTAATTAAAAAATTTCTATGGCTTTTCCTGATAAGATATAAGTAACTTCCATACATATTCAAATGTTTTTGAAATCCCACGGATATCTTATGATATCTCAAGTATTGAAAAAACAAATTTTTTCTTAGGGAATTTTTTAAACTTTTCTAGTATGACCATTTCTACGAAATTTCTCAGGCGTATTTGTTTCATCTTGATGGATCATTGATGGATTATTCTAGGAGTTATTGAGGAAACCAAATTCCAGACGCTCATTACTGCTGCAACATTCGAATCTGACCGAGATAGTCGGACAATTAATTTTTTTTTAAATATACAAACTCAAGCTCATCTCTTTCGGAAATTAGAGAGTATACGGTCGGCCGGACAAAATTAAATGTGACCACGGATTCTTAATCAGGAGGTTGAACTCAATCAATTGCGACTCACTCTCATCACTACACTAGATAAAAGATATTTTTTGTCAACATCCCCTAGTGGCTACAATACAAGAATCCTTCAGCAACGTCCTGCAACAAGCTATGTCTCTTACTCGGACCTACGTCCCGTCTCATGTAGGAATCACGGGAAATGAACTTGCCGATCATTATGCAAAAGATGCATGCCTGCTTTCTTCTACAGAGGAAGTATACATTCACGGAGACTCAAAAACAGCTATAAAAAGTACATTTATGACATTTGGCAAAACGACTGGAACAATAGCTAGTCAAAACTTCACGAAATTTGTCCGAAACTCCAGCAAAAGAAGTTTGCACCACTAAAAAGAGGCCAAAGAACTCTCCTTCATATACTACGTATTGGCCATACACGTCTTACACATGCCTATCTCATGTCATCAGAGAACCCTCGCATATGTGAAAGCTGCAACACCCAACTAACAATAAAACACATCCTACTTGAATGCCGAATGTATTCTTCTACCAGACGAAATCTTCAATTTCCGCAAAGTTTACGAGAGCTACTTGCCACTACAAAATTTACACAGGGGCTCATCAACTTCCTTCAGACAACTGGCATACTCTACAAATTTTAAAATGTATTTGTTTCATATAAATATCGAAAAGTATTATATAATATTATTGTAACTAATATACAGTATCTGTGTCAATGACCTAAGATGTCGAGACACGTTAATTAAATAAAAAAAAAAAATTGCGACCATTTATTTATTCATTTATAGTTGAAAAATGAATTGATAAAAACAATATTTTCCACTTATGAGAATTAATTTAAGTGTAAGAAATTTCGTAACTCTCGTAATTCTCTTTCTAAGCTCTTAATCGATAACCTTTTTATCTTGTATATTGAATGTCACAACTTTTTGATATATTTAGCTTTGAATTTATAATATTGTTTCTCCAATCTACCAAAATGTTATTGACATTATTTGGCTTGCTCATAAATTTATAATAAGATAATAGATTAATGCTCTGTGATATTTTCAATCGAATGAATATATTTTCTTGAAAATTGATGATGATTTTTTTATGTCGTCTGTAGGACCTGGTATCTGCCTATGCTTTCAAAGAGCACGGAATATTTCTTACAAAAAAAATTCAGAAAATCATGCATGTTAGGTCAGTAGCTTTCACTCGCTTGTTCTACGGTATTTTTCCACACTCTGGAACAGTGTGATTCTAAAGTACACACCTATATCTCAAATAAATATAACTCCTCACAGTTTTCTTTTTCAGTTTTGTTCGAAGACCAAATTCTCTTCTCCTAAAAACCAATCAGCATATCAACGTCATCGGCAACCATTTCTATGCCCAAACTAATTTAGTTTGAAATATTGTTTGATAATTTCGTTGAAAAATTCTTTGAATGTTTCATAGTTAAACATAGTTAAATGCTGAAATTCAAGGATGACTTGGATATCGATAACCAAATATGTGAATCTTTGATGATTATCTTACGTTTTATCAGATATTTGATAATAAATTTTTGTTAAATTTTCTAGCGTTGCTGTTTCTAAGAAATTTTAGACTTATTATTCCTTTCAACCTCATTCAAACATCATCCAAGTTAGAAACTGATCGGATCGATATTCTAGGGTTCATTAGGAAAACCAAATTTCAGATTCTCATAACTGCTAAACCATTCAACGAATTTGGCCAAACTGACGTATTCTGAAAATATTTGAAAAAAATACAGGTTTTTTGTTCAATTGAGGAAAGGTCATCCAGATAAATAAATTGATGTTGTTCGTATCCATAGTGATAGATAAAAAGAAATATTTTGTAGTAGGTAATTGTCTCCACGTTTTTTGAAGTTTAGTTAGTGAAAATAAATCGTGAATACGTTTGCAAATGGCCAATTTGAGTGAAAAAGATCGTATTGAAATATTAATGTTGATCGGTTATGATTAGAACTCATGAAGAAGTGTTTCATATTTTTAATGATTTGCATCCAATATTACGATCAACAGTTACTAGAACTTTACGTTTTAATGCATCTGGAATGGTGAAGGATTTGCCAAGATCTGGAGGATCACGGGACATAATGAACGAAGCGATGAGGCAAAATATTGCCATTGATTTAGAGAAATCACCTCAAACTTCTACCAAAGATCTAGCGCGGAACTACGGCATAAGTCGACGTTCCGTAGGAAAAATATTAAAAAATTAAAATTTTTATCCTGCACTCCAACAGAACGGGCTGTTACCACCGAACGTTTGGTTCCAACAAGATGGAGCACCTCCTCACTATGATAGACGGGTTCGGAATTTTCTAGATGCTACTTTTCCAAATCGATGGATTGGAGGTAAAGGACGCATAGAGTGCCCTTGAGCCTTTTTTCTTTGGGTTTATCTAAAATAACGTGTTTATGTTAATCGATCAGCATGCTTGCAGGAATTGAGACAAAGGATTCTTGATGAATGTTCATTAATACATGGAGAAGTCTTGAAAAAAGTTACTCAATAATTTGTTAATAGACTGGCATATTGTCAGGAGGTGAATGGCAAGCACTTCGAACATTTAAAATGATTTTTTTTTAATTATTTTTAATAAATGTTTTCTACTAGTAAAAGCCCTGTATTTCATCTCTTTATAGATTTTCATAAAAAAATACGTCATGAAAAGCAGAAAAAGTTATCTACTACAAAGTATTTCTTTTTATTTCTCACTATTGATACAAATAGCAACAATTTATTTATTTGAATGGCTTTTTTCTCAAATGTACAAAAAGACTGAATTCCTTTTTTTTACACAGAATTTTTACATGGAACCCGATATGGACAGATCCGAAACAAGGTGCACTTTCAGAATCTGCAGCAATATACAGGGTGTCCCATTTAAATATATTTTTTTTTAATTTCCGGTTGAACCGGAAGTATCTCATTAATGAAAATATGCTCATCAGATGCATTGTGGTCCATTACAATCAGTCGTTTTAAAGATATTAATTTGGTGCCAAACTTAATCCCAACCCTGTATTGTGCTGTTGTCAAAATGGCTGAAATTTTAGGTAAATACTGACGATGGTTTTAAGGAGAAGGGAATTTGATCTTCGAACAGAACTTAAGGAAAACCAGGGAAACTTATTTTTAATTTGAGAAACTTTCATTCATCGTGGCGTTTGTATTTGTATCACATTGTTCAAGAGTACGGAAGATGTCTCTAGCACGGAAAAGCTCAAGACCTCACCTCAGTGCCTATTTTTTTATTGAATTGAATTTATTTCTTGAGAGGTCTAAATTCAAATTCACTAGGCTTTTTGATAGGTTCTAAGGAAAATTTATAAAGCACAGATGGCTTTGGAGCTCTGGTTGAGCTAGTTGCGAGTAAATATTCAAACCAGAACACATCTATAAGCACTCTGTTCAGAGAACAAGAGTCTTTTGCCGTACTCTGGAACAATGTGACACAAATACAAATGCCGCGATGAATGAACAAATCCATATCTCAAATTAAAAAGAACTCCTCATAGTTTGTTCGAAGCTTAAATTCCGCTCTCCTAAAAACCGTCAGTGCTTTACTAAATTTTGACAACCTACATTATTTTACCGTCATGAAATGAACCATTTCGATTAATTTCTTCCCGAGTTTCTCCCCCAAACTGATACTGATTACTGAATCCGACTCATGTCAATAGAATACTACGTATCTGTGATGGCATCGAACATTGATACTTCTGACGGTAAATGAAAAAATAATCATATCTTCAGGTGGCAAGAAGTAACGAATATGAACTTCGATAATATGTGAAATATCAATAACGTCCAACTTTGCACATATTTTTGTTTGAATACGTCCGATATCTTATGAGGTATAAGTCATCGAAAAATTTTTCTTTGAGAATTTTTTAAATATTTTCTAGCTTATCGGTTTTCTCATAATTCTGCTAGCCAATTTGGTTCCACCTTATTCAGATATCTTCCTAGTTACAACTAGATCCGATGGATATTCTTGGAGTTATAAAGGAAAAATAATAATAATAAACTACTGAATCATTGAACGGATTTGGCCGATTAACAAACTTGTCCGTTACTTTTTATGAGGTTCTTTTTTTATTAAAATCTCCATTTATATTTATCGAAAATTGATCATCTCGAAAAAGAAACACAAAATTTTATTTTCTCAAAGATATAACCTTACATCCTCGATGATATTTAAGAACATAAAAACTCCTTAGGAATTTCCTCGCATTCTTTATCTAACAGAACATTTTCCTAAAGATCCTATATCATAGCGGTCTAAATATAATTATGAAGAAACTTATTCATGTAAGATTCAATCCGTACAAACAACATAGCAATAATGCATTTTCACACGATCATGTTACATCACATGCATTAATTTGGCTTGGCCATAATCACATCCGTATGATGGCTATTTGGCCATGCTCACATGCACTTCCTATAGGAAATGATTACCAAATCGGGAATCTAGATGTAATGAACTAACACAATTTATACATGCTACAGCATAAGGCATGCGATAGACTGTAAGTAGAAACTAAAATCACTTTCAATAACACGGCGAATAAGGGGGCTGCTATTTAGAAGTGTAGAGAAGCACTGACAAGAGGTCAGGAACTTTTATGCGCTTGTTCGTATCTGGTCGGCTGAACATACGTAATATTGAAACCAATTTCGGCTCGATATTCGGAAATTACAGACATTTAGGCAAAACGCTGTTCTACAATGGGAGCTCTCACACATCATATGTAGTTTCAAAGTTTCAAGTCATCTCCTTTGGATATAAAGTATACGGCCGGCCGTACACGGATTCTCCATCAGGGATTCGAACCGAATTGATTGAGGTCATTTTAGGCACAATATTCGAAACCCAAAGATATTTCAGAGATATTCTGAATAATAATTATTATCTCTTTTGAGATATCTAGCTATGAAAGAAAGCTTTGAGAATTTTCTTCTTATTTTCTAGCGTGACGGTTTCCACTAAACATTGCAAATTTATATGTTTCAACCTCACTTCCAAGCCGCAAATTGACCGTATGGATAATACAGGTATTATTGGGGAAACCAAATTTCAGATGATAACTGCTGAACCATGACGAATTTAGGCCTATAGCCGATTCTGAAATTATGAAAACTCTAGCTCATCTCATTCGGGCTGTAGAGAGTATAAAGCCGGAGATACTCAAGTTTTACCTCGGATTCCTCATCAGGAGGTCAAACTCAATCGATTAAGACTATTCCAGTTAGAGATCCCTAATTACAGACGAAAGCACGCTGTTCTAGTAGTTTTTAAACTGAAAGAAGCGCACAAAAAATACAATATTATACTAGGGGCCGTTTTTAAATTCGCGGAATGGGTGGTAAGAAATATAAATAAGAATACCAAATTATTTTTTCTTTTCAATATATTCACCTGCAATCCTTGCACATTTTTCAGATTTTTCAATTAACATATTCATCCCTTTGAAAAAAAATCCAAAAAAACAGCAAATTTCATTTCTTCATCACTTGAAAATTAATATTTTCGAGTTTGGAAATAGATAATAACCGCTGGCAGCCAGGTCAGGACTGTGAGGTGGGTGAGCCGAAATTTCGAAGCCTACTTTCGTCAATGCAGTGCAGCCATCTCAATGCGACTGTTGTGAACAGGTGCATTGTCGTGTAGAAGAAGGACATACTGGGTCAATTTCCGCTTCCTTTTTGGCGCTCTTGTTCATCCGAACAGAGTGCCTATCATTTTGCCCGAATGTCTGTAATTTTGGAATATCGAGCCGAAAATGGTCTCAATCGATTGGCTTCGACTCCCTGATGAAGAATTCGTGGCGAAAGTTGAGTCTGTCCGCCCGGCCGTATCCTCTCTAGCATCCAAAGGAATCAGCTAGAGTTTTCATATTTTCAGAATAGGTTAATTGTCCAAATATCTCGGTCAAGTTCGTTATTGGGTCAAATCCGTCGGATGGTTCAGTAGTTATGAGCATCTGAAATTTTGTTTCCTCAATAACTACTAGAATATCCATCCGATCAAGTTGATACCTGAAAAATCGTTGAGGGAAGCTCGTCACACTAGAAAATTTTTAAAAAATTTCCAAAAAAAAAATTTTTAATCCTCACTATCTCATAAGATATTTTTCGGATTTCAATAAAAATTCGTGAATATATTGAGGTGATCGATATCTTACTTATCCTCAAATTTCATTGTCGTAGCTCTTTTCCATCTAAAGATATGATCATTTTTTTAATTTACTCACGAAGAAAGAGAAATGACATACGTCCCGATGATTTTCTTTGAACGATGGCCATCACAGATCGATATTCGATTGACAAATGCCGGACTTATTAATCAGTGTCAGTTGGCGTAATATTATTCAAAATTTTTCATAACGGGAAATTATAGAGATAGAATTCAAACTCGGTGTCTGAAATAATATGCGTTGTCAAAATAAAGAAAAACACAAGTTTTTAGGAAAAGGGAATTGTAGCTTCGAACATAACTTGGAGAAAATTATGAGTAGTTATTTTTAATTTGAGATATAGGTTTGTTCATTCATTAGGCGTTCATATTTGCATCACATTGTCCCATAGTACGGGAAAATACTATTGTTCGCGTGATCAGATTGCTTATAGATTTGTTATGGTTTGAATATTTACTCGCAAGAGCGCCAAAGCAATCTGACCTCACATCAGTGCTTTCTAAATTTTTTTCTTCTTTCAACCGCTCTAGAATTTAAGCGTAGTATTCTCCGGTTATGGAGATACCTTTGTCTTTGTAATCTATCAACAAAATCCTTTTTGAGTCCCAAAAGACTGTTGCCATGATTTTTCCCGCAGGCTGTGACATCTTGAACTTCTTGGGTGGTGGTGTGCCATTTTTGTGCCACTGCGTCGAGTCCTGTTTGGATTCCGGCTCATAATATTTATAATCCAAGTTTCATCCGAGTCAATACTTCTCTCTGTCTTCACTACAGAGATCCAAAAACTCGCGAGTGCAATCCACGCGTTAGCATTCTCGGCACCTATCATGCACTCAACCTTAGTCATACCAAGATAATGCGAGTTGTTCCTTCTTCAGACGATCATCTTCTAATATAATTTTTTTCCACTTTTTGAATAATTATCGGAGTGGTAGCCTCTATCGTCCTTTCTGACCGCTGGTCTTCTTCAAGTGAGGACCTGCCTTGCTTAGAGGTTATGCCACTTACTCTTACCAGGGTAAGAGACTCTGAAAACAAATAACATCTCTTCCAATATGGTTTGAACTGACTTGCTTGGTAAACTTAATTATAGCGCGGAATTTGATTTTCTCCTTCCTTCACAATTTCTTCTCGATTGATTTTTTTTTAATCGACGATAGTTCAAAGACTAATGATCTAAAAACGATAAATCTTGATATTTCTACTAATAACTAGTTACTTGATTCGTCAAAATTTTGGTATGTATCCTTACTAATCAACTTTCCACCCATTCCGCGAACTTAAAAACTCCCCCTCGTACTTGTCGGTATGTTTTACTATAAATTCTGAAAAGCACTGACGTAAAGCCAGGAGTTGTTTCGCGCTTGTCCTAGAGCCCTTTTCCGTACTCTGGGATAGTGTGATACTAATACAACCGCGGCGATGAATGGACAAACTTATATCTCAAATAATAATTACTCACAGTTTTCTTTCAGTTCAGTTCGAAGCTCAAATCCTCTCCTAAAATCAATCAAGTAGGCTCAACAACAATTAGAATATCTTTGTTCCAACAAACACAAATACAAATATCTTGAATTAAAAAGAAGCAAACTAAAATTTTTCAGCCGCACTCCTGTTTCACTTAAAACTGCATTGCATCACAATATAATTAATTGAACCATCCAATGAATAAGGCTACTTAATCAGGAAAATTGATCTTTAGGTAAATAAGGTTTTCTTTCATGATCATAGCAGAATTTCGGACGGACAAATACGTGCCCTTTGTCCAAATTATAACACATGGATCAATAAGTCCCGAGACTACAATGAAAAATAATTTTATTTTGTAAAATTCTTTTTATTCATCAACATAATCACCTTCTAGGATGACATGGTTACTGGTTTACTACGAGCGCCATCTCTGGGTTAGTCTCGGGACTTATTGATCCATGTAGTATGAATGCGATGATTCCTCGAAATCAAATTTTCTGAAATGTCTACATGACTTTTATGAGCATTGCATACAACCTTTTCACAGCACGATTTTGGCTTGCCAATTCTGATAACACCCCATTAATCTTAATTTCTTTGATTGTTTGCCTTAATTAAATGAAAAAAAAATATTCTGGAGAAAGAGAGTGACGATAATGAAGTTTTCGAATATGTAAGATATCAATAACGTCCATGCACAAATGTTTCTTTCAATACGACGGATATCTCGTGAAGTATAAAGTATAAAAAATATTTTTGGAAATATTTTAAATATTTCTATCTATATATATATATATTCTATATATATCGATTTCTACGAAATTTTGCGAGCTTGTTCGTTCCAATTCGTTACAATTTGACACAATGGATATTCTAGGAGTTATTAAGAAAACCAAAATTTAGATGGTCATGAATTCTGAACTTTTTGATAGATTTGACCCAATAACGAACTTGATCGAGATATTTGGATAATCAACCTGTTCTGAAAATATGAGATCTCTAGCTCATCTCCTTCGGAAAATAGAGTGTAAACGGCCGGATGGGCTTATTGAAGTTTGACCCTGGATTGTTCTTCAGGAAGTCAAAACCAAACGATTGAAATCATTTTTGGCTCGATGTTCGACAATTACACACATTTGGGCAAAACTATACCATGGCATTCTACTAGAAAAAGGGCGCAAAAATATGAACGGAACTAGAAGGAATTATTAGCATAACAAGGGTCCTACTTGTTTGTGCTCTATCTGAGCTATATCTCCTTACTCTACTTTTATGCATAGGATGCGGATAGAAATTGATCAATCTTGATGTATGTAACTAAGGCAATCGAATATTTTGATTGGATTATTGGCTTGTCATCGGTCTTGGTCGGTTTGATCTCTCAAATTATGACTGAATCAATCTCAAATGCCGTTGTTACATGCATAAAAGCAATCATATATACAGGTGAAGCTAATAAAAGCATGTTCAAAAGACTCAACAGCCCAAAAGAACTTTTTAAAGACGAGTTTGTAAATACGCGAATATTGATATTTTCACTTTCACTATGCCAAAAATAAGTTGTTGATAAGTGAATGATTAATTCATTCAAAACTTCCGATGACCCGATGAAAACTGGTCGACCTCTAGTTTAAAAACAACAATAATTATGGAAGAAATGGAATTTGAGCGTTACGAAACTTGTCGCCAGACCTGTTACCTATTCTTAATTGATTGAATATGTTGTATTCGTCAGTGGTGGATTTTTCCTATGTGTCATTGAATGTATAGAATTCATTATCATATTATTCTGTTGGATTTGGCGAATGTAGATATTTCAACATTGAAATGTGAATAAGAATTGGTAACTTTCACAAATCTCTTGTCATCGGATCAATATTGAAATTAATTTGTACATTCAATGGTAATAATTTATTCGCTTCTAGTAAAACAGAGTTGCCCAAATGTCTGTAATTTTCATATAACGAGAATATATAGATGAATTGAGGGCTGCAATCAAATCTACCAAATCTCGAAGGGCAGCAGATTTTGACGGAATTTATCCAGAATTCATCAAGCCTTTAGGTAAAAAGGATTTGTCTTGGTTATTGTCTTTCTATAACAATATTCTGAATTCAGGAAACTTTCCTTCCGAATTTCGTAAGGCTAAAGTAATAGGTATTTTGAAACGAAAAAATCCTTGTGATCCTAGTAGTTATCGACCCATCAGTTTTTGAGTGTTCCTTTCAAGATATTAGAAAGGCTAATTCTTTTTAGAATTGAATCTTCTATAGAAAATGCTCTACAAAATTTCCAAGGAGGCTTTAGGAAAAATAGAAATTGTTCAGATCAGGTTCTCAGCCTTACAACTTTCATAGAATCAGGCTTCAATAATAGTATGAAAACAGGAGCTGCTTTCATTGATTTATCTTCGGCATATGACACTGTGTGGAAAGATGGATTAATTTTCAAACTCTAGACCCATCTGAAGTGTGGGAAAATGGTACGATTATTAGAAAATATGTAATCTGATAGAAGGTTTCGTGTTTTTATTGACAATAAGAGTAGCAATTTCAAAACATTGAAAAACGGTCTTCCTCAAGGTTCAGTTTTAGCTCCTTTACTTTTCAATTTATATCTTAGTGATTTACTCACGACATAATCTCAAAAATTTGTTTATGCTAACGATATTGCTATTGCGTACCAACATTCGAATTTCCATACTCTGGAAAACATACTGTCAACTGATTTGGAAATTTTAAAGAATTATTTTATTGAGTGGCGATTATGTCCAAATCCCAACAACACAGAGGTATCTTGTTTCCATCGGAATAATCATGAAAAATATAGGAAATTAGCTGTAACTTTCAATGATTCTCCTATCGAATATCCAAAATACTTAGGAGTTAAATTAGATTCATCTCTCAATTACAAGGCTCATTTAAATGATCTGAGCCTAAAACTGAAAACTAGGAATAATATTGTTCAGAAATTAGTTGGATCGTCTTGGGGTGCTGATGCTTCCACAGCATCTCTAGACCTAGTTTTTTCTGCAGCTGAGTATTGTTACTCTGTTTGGTTTAATAGTGCACATACACAAAAAATTGATGCACAATTGATTACATCCATGAGAATGGCACCATAAGATCTACCCGGTTCATTGGTTACCAGTTTTGTCTAATATTGTCCCTCCCCATATTCGCAGACAGACTGCAGGTTTTGATCTTCCAAGAAAAATGTTGACAGTTCTCAATTGTTTGAGAACAGGTCATGGTCGTACCAATAGCATGCTATTTGGATGGAACTCAGTTCCTAGCGCAAGTTGTGAATGTGGAGAAGCAGAAGAAACTATACCTCATCTCATCAATAGTTGTTCCATATATAAATTTCAAGATGGTTTTAGGGCTATTCATGATGTTTCCGACTTTTTCTTGGAATGGGTTATAAATTTCAAACGAATATGATATGTAATTTTTGTTATTCGGTTCTTTTTTCTGCTTTTGTCTTTTTATTTTCAGATTCAATGTGAGCAACTTGAAAAAGTCTCTGTCTCCATCAATAGAACACCACTCTTGAAGAAAGAAGTCCCTAAAATATATTTCAGCTTATTTTTTTGTATTTTCACACTTAGACGGGGAGCCAGGATTTTTTTTTACTGGGGTTTTTTCCCCTAGGCTTTTATGCCATACGCCGAATTGTATGACACCCCATCACTAACCCCTGATCTATATGCTTTATTGTTTGCTAACTAAATATTGTCAGCCAAAAGTTCAAAAGAATATATATATATAACGAGACGAAAATGGCATCAATCGATTGGGTTCCATTTCCTGATGAAGAATGCGTGGACGAAATCGAGTATGTCCGACCGGCCGTATACTATCTATATTCCGAAAAAGATGAGCTGGTGTTTTCATATTGTCAGAATAGGTTAATTTACCAAATATCTCGGTCATGTTCATGTTAAAACAAATGGGCTTGCAAAATTTCGTACTAGTTGTCACGCTAGAAAATGTTCAAAATATTCCCTAAATAATTTTAAAAAATGCTTCATATCCCGTAGGTATTCGCCGGATCTATATAAAGATTGATGCATGTATTGACGTTATTGATATTGAATTATTTTAACTACAGAAGAGGCCTGTCGCGACAGTTTTCGACATCCAGAAGTATTGTATACATTCTCTGGTTGGCTGAGGTACTGTCCCGTGCGACATTTCGAATATCTGAGAACAAGGTTTACCTCATAATTAGAACCCTTTCAGAATTTTTCTGGATCTGGTGCACCCCCTACTGCTATAGAACTACCGATTTCTAAATCTTGAGAAGGAAAATGAAGATCTATGGAAACTTTCTCCATAGTTTGATTTCAACGACGAATTCGGAGTTTTCGAAAAAAAATGGTTAGACTTGATAGGGATAATTAGTTCATAAGGAAATCAACTAAAAAAATTCAAACAAACTTTAATTGATTGATGGCAGAAAAGCAAAGTTGGCGAAAAACTGACTAAATCCTACATCCCGCAGTATTCCTATCTGTATCAAACGCGCCTATTATTTCTCAGTTTCTAGTGATTATACGTTAATAAGATGTCATTTCAGAATATGAAAAGTATCAATAACCTTCAAACATACAGGAATTTTTCTTGAGATCCGACGAATATCTTATAACTAATTGAATACATTCAAAGAAAATTTCAGAAAATTCTCTTCTTTCAACGTTATTTGAACATCTTCTAAGATGTGAATTATTTTTGTCGTGCGATTCCTTTGATTTCTGGTTTGCGTGTGTTATTCACTATTTCATTTTAAGGATCATTCCACGCATCAAAGAAATCAATGTTTACTTGGTTGTTTGAATAAGGCACACAAATCTGTTAGAACACGCTCCCATATTGAACTGACATCATTGTATATCAGCATAGTTTATCACATGGAGAGTTATGATGTAACTCTCGGAGTTATGGCACTGAATATTTATATTTCATGGAGTATCTGATTGTTTTAATCTTCTGTTTATACTCAGGCTCCGTGTTGAATAAATTAATGAAGTTATAGTTATAGTCAAGAATTATCGACATTGAAGCAGGCTCTGAAAGTGGTCTCTAGTCACAAAGTCACTAGAAACTCTGCATATTTCTCATTTGGAACTCTTGGAAACCTGACACATCGGTGAATGAAATATGTAACTTTCGTCAAAAACAATTTTCTTGGCTAAAATGAAAATTCTTTGGTTATTTTCACAATAAGACCCGGGTCTAACTACCAAATGGCTCCACTAACAAAATATCCATATGACTTTTGAGAGTGCCAACCTTCAAAATATAACTCTGCAAATTTCATGAGGCATGGTTTATATTTAATGAGTTAAGTTCAAGTTACGCTATTTCTGTGATTTTTAAAATCGACTTATTTAGAGTAATTTGTATTGATATACCTTTGATTTTTTATGGGAATAATACCGTGTAAGTTCAAGCTTGGCTTGAAAAATGTTAATTGTATTCTGACCCATCGAAAATGACCAGCAATGATGGTTTGCCGATTTTAAACGCAGTTGTAGGGTCTCAAATGAAGCTAAACGCCCTGGTCGGCTAGGTGAGAGCCAAAATCGGTAAAACATTGAAACAACCTCATGTGCAATCCCAAAGTGAAGTTGCAATATACAGGGTGAGTCTTTGACCACTACGTTAATTTTAATCATAAATTCTTGACGTCAAAAGAAACATTTTCTTCCTATAACATTTTTCCAAATTTGGCCCCGTTAAAATGATATATGGTGTTGAAATTTCATAAAAAAAATTGCAATTTCACTTGTAATATTAATTGAAATTATCTCTTGTAGAAGGTTTTTGATAACAGTCATGCATATTTTGGCATCAATAGATTTATTCCATTTCTTGTGAGTTTCTCACTACTACGGTTCAGATTGGTTAAATTGCATGAAAAACAAATATTACTTTAACTAAAGGTCATTGTCTTGTACTTCCTAGAATCTTCAGTCTTTTTTGCAGATAAAATCATTCATCATCTTTTTTTCCTAAATTTCACCATTTTTGAGATATTTGAAGTTGAAAGGAATAATCATTCGTCAATTATTAAGAGTTCACATCAATCAAAGGAAGACAGGTCACAGTGACAAGCTAAAACAAATCTGACATTTTGTAAAGGGAAGTGAGGACTGAGATGGCGCCTACATCTATATCGAAAACTGGGAATCGAAGGAAAATTGAAACAGAAGAATAAAGGAACTGGTCCAAGCACAGAACAAGGAGACGGCAGCAAAAATACGATATAATGGCGGAATCGCCGCGGTGGAGAAACAGTTAACATGAAGAAGGCGTGAAACAACCACCAAATCGCAAAATTCATGTTGGGTATTTAATAATTTTGTAAGAGTGTTTTGTTTGGACCTTGAAGTGACAATCTTTTCTAGAGTATCTCAAATGGACGCACTAGAAGGAGAGAATAAAACTGTGGTAGTAGTAGAAGGGGGGTGTTTTAAGTTATTCAAAATGGGTTCTCCGAAGGTAGATTTCTCAGGAGGGTTTTTTTTAATGGCTCTGAAATGTTTCTAGGTTCTCACCTTGATGCTCCTGAAAGTTCTTCCTATGTTAAAATCACCACAAGAGCAATCGAGTCTTTATTTTCCCATGTTCTTCGTAGGAAACAAAGAATCTTTGCCCCTCGATAAATGTACCGTCATCATGAGCAGAGCGGAGTACGAGATTAAGACTGAAGAATTTCTGATCCCAGAAGATTTCTTCATTATTGCCATATTTTTAAAGGACATATTTCAAGCTCACCTTGACTACAAGTCCGAATTTTCCATAAAGGATTCATTACAGTTGACGGAGACAAACAGAGATCTTATTGTTTCTTCTGAGGCAAGGATTGTATTCTTTGATATCGTTAACTTGTATCCTTCCACTCCCTCTGTTGAAGCGGAATATATAATGAATCAGCTCTTGATTAATTCCTCGTTAGGAGATAATTTTTTTCTGGTCTCTCCTCTTTACTTAATCTTTGTCTCAAGCAGGACTGCTTTCAGTTCAACAATCGTTTTTATGTGGAGAAGAATGGCTTGAGTATGGTATCTTCTTTAGCTCGCAATGTTGCTGAAGTTTTCCTTAAAGAACTAGTGTCCTCCCTCAAATGCCACATGAAGTTAAAAATGCATATATTCTTGTGGAAACGTTATGTGGACGATATTTTCTGTGTTTTCTTGGGTGATGATTCAGAACGATTTTCTTGTCCACCTCAACTCTTTGCATTCCAGAATTTCATTTACCATGGAAAACAGTGTTGATGACAGTTTACCTCTTTTGACAGTCTCTATAGAAAGCCTTCGACTACCGACCATGTCATACCTTATTCATCTTGCCACCCATTATCTCATAAGCTTGCCGCTTTTTGTTCTCTTTTCAGTAGACTTCTTTCTTTACATTTATCGTTGTCGTGGTTACAAAATTGTATTATTAAATAAGTTTTACTTATAATATGAGATCTAGGACTACACTTCGCCCCGTGGAAGAAAGGTCTAAGCTAGTTCTGAGATTACCCTACGTTTCAGTCGTTTCAGATGCCTCTAATAGATTTTTTCGTCAATATGACATCTTAAACCATCCCCCTTCTACTACTACCACAGTTTTGTTCTCTTTTTCTAGTGCGTCCATTTGCGATACTCTAGAAAAGATTGTCACTTGAAGGTCCAAACAAAACACTCCTACAAAATTATTAAATACCCAACAAGAATTTCCTGATTTGGTGGTTGTTCCATCCTTCTTCATGTTAACTATTTCTCACCGCAGTGATTCCGCCATTATATCGTATTTTTGCTGCCGTCTCCTTGTTCTGTGCTTGGACCAGTTCCTTTATTCTTCTGTTTCAATTTCCCTTCGATTTCCAGTTTCCGATATAGATGGTGACCCATCTCAGCCTCAATTCTATTTACAAAATGTCTGTTTTTTTTTTTGCTTGTCACTCTGACCCGTCTTCCTTTGATTTAGGTGAACTCTTAATAGTTGATAAATTATTATTGCTTTATAATTTCCGAAAAGTTTCTCTCTTTCAAACTTATTTAATTTTCATACTTTCTCCTTTTTTGTTGACATTGTGATATAATTTTATTTGTCTTTTTTATAATGTTGTGAACATACGCTTACCGCTTCTTTGCAGAACTCTTTATATTCTGTTTTTATTTGTCTTTTCTTCTTTTTAGCCTTAAGATGACATGATTTAGGTCGAAACATATTTCGCAACTTTTGTGAATATTAATTTGGAGCAGACAAACAAGCGTATTTTCTCTTTAAATAGACTATATTGATGTTCAAAAATGTTGGCAAAAAACGTTTTTCTACCTATGCCCAGAACTTTTGACCGATGCTGCTAGCACTAGTAGAACAGCTTGCTGTCGTTTTGTCCAAATGTCTGTAAATTTAGAACCGATAATGGTCCTAATCGATTAATTTCTACTTCCTGATGAAGACACTGTGACCCAACTTTAGCCCTCACGGCAGTGCTTTTCTGCATTTTTCAGAACCCTTTTTACAGATTTTAAAAATGACCAAAATATTCGAGGACGCTCATTTGGCATAAAAAATTTATTTGATTTTCGGTTCGGTTTAAAATTACGTTTTTCATACAAACTGGCAAAAAAGTATAGAGAAATTCTCATTTAAATTGCCCGCGTCGAATATTTTCAAGTATTTGAGTTTCTGTATGTTTATAGGACTATCTGCAATTACTATGCCAAACGTGAGCCCGGTCTGTCTAGTAGTTTGTTTACGATAGCTGTTGAAACCAGTCGATCTCAGTGCTAATATTATAATGGAACAAAATATGGAACGAATAACATCGACCTGCCCCCTTATTCCCCTTGTGATGTTTTCATTTTCTCCAGAATGAAATAACTGCTGCAGGGAACCAGATTTGATTCCATAGACGCGATAATAGAAAATTCGCAGAAGTATCTGAAGGCCATCCCTGAAAGTGCCTATATAATGTATTCATAATTGTAAAAAAAGTGGTACATGTATCGCTTGAGATGGAGCATATTCTGAAGGAAATTCAATGAATATTGAAGAAGTTTAATATTTTTTCGTTTTATTTCAAATTTCCGGATACTTTTTTGTCAGAGAGTACATCGTGTTGAATAGGCTTCCAAGACTTTTCGAATAAATTATCACCCGGCCATTCTTTCCTATTCAATTTTACTTTGTTGTATTCAATCATTGGGTACTTGGACGGTACTTGAAAGGCCATCCTAAAATGAATAGCTTCTGAAATTGGTCAAAAATATACAATAATTAATTTTTTAATCTGTTCCTGTGGATGCGTTAATCCTTTTCATTTCAGATTGGAGCTTCTTTAGATTTCAAAATTTCAACTTTTTTTGTTAACTAATTTCATTTCAACACAATCAGAAGACTGATGCGGTAAAAAGGTTTTTAACTGGGATTTTTTCCTAAGCGGTTGAATTAAATTCTGACATATATAGAGCCCCGCTTCATTAACCTCTGATTAAACCTTTTATTTAAACAGACAATATTTCTTGGCAATTGAAAAATCTTAAACCTCAAAATGTAATGAAGAAGTAAGAAATTTCGATTTTTCATAGCCGCCTTCGCTGTGATCTGGATTCACCAGAGGGGGGCCTCGATCATGATGTGTTTCTTGAAGATCACAAGCGATGTTTAATTATAGATACCAGAATATATGGCCATCATTTACCATTTCCCAGAGTGTTGATATCGAGTGGCTTAGAGTTTCGTATTATCCGAATGTTCAAACTGACGGGTGCAATATGACGGTTTTACATCAGAGGTTCTGTGCGTTGACGCTTTTTATTGTGTTGGTGGGGCTCTTATTGCAATCTCTATCGGGAGTGAGATTTTCGACAATGTTTGCGGATATGGTTCCACTTTCCTCAGTTATTTGAACGAAGTCGACCGCGTGTTTCATGGATGGAGGTTTGTGCAATGACATCTGAAGGCGATAACCCAGAGTTTTCATATTCGAAGAATGGATCAAGTGTTGAATATTTCGGTCAGGTTCGTTATTGGGCCGAACCCGTCGAACAGTTCAGAGCATCAGATATTTGATTTCCTCAATCAAAAGTAGACATATCAACTACATCTAAAACCAATTAGAATATCTTTCTTTCACTAAGCTCTTATCCTTTGAAATACCTTATATATTCATGTCTAATTAACAAATATCATGAATTCAAAATAATCAATTCAATTATATTTCAGTCACAATCCTGTTCCACTTGAAATTTCACTACTTCAAAAATTAATTTCAAATGTATCTCTCGGTAACAAGGTCCTTTTTCATCATCATACCTCAGTTTTGGACGAGCAATCGCTTTGAAATGTCTTATTTATTCAAATTACACAATGGCAAGGATTCTTCGGAATGTAATCTTCTAAAACTTCTAAATGAGTTTTACGAGCATTACATTAAATATTATTTCACCGCAAATGAACAATTTCGATTAATTTCCACTGACTAAATGAGTCCGGCTAAAGTCAAAGAATTCGTATCTGTGACAGCATAGGGCATTGAAAATTTTTACGAACTTTTTGACAGTTCTCTTTTCCGATTTTATGAAAAATTCTTGTTTTCAGACGAATAATTTGAGGCTGTTTCCATAAGTTTGAGAGGAATGGGGGTACCAGAAAATAAAAAATATACATTAGTTTCGTTTTCGATGACCGAACCAAAGTTTTAACGAACTTAAACTCGAGACGGGACGTAAATGTCAACATAATAAATTAAGATAAACTTTATATTCTGTGACATTAACTTATATAATTGCTTGCTTGCCCTTAAGTAAATGAAAGAATAATTGAGAGAAAGCTACCACGATGAAATTTGAAAATATCTAAGATATCAATACATGCGCGAATTATTATTTATTAAATCAATTTTGTAGGTTTCGGCGAAAATAAAAAAAAAACAGTTAATCTCTTCTGGAAATAAAATACTACAGCGTATCTCCTTCCGAATAGAGTATTCTCAAGTTTAACCACGAATTCTACATCAGGAAGACGAATTAAATCGATGGAGACTATTATCGGCTCGATATTCGAAAACGAACTGTATCGTGGTACATGGAATAGCGGGTGCTACGAACCCTTTTCGTGCTTGCTACCACCGTATCAAATGCAGCGCAAAAACAAGTCCTTGCAGAGAACGGGCGCGCAAAAGTTCCTGTTATCACATTGGTGCTTCACTGCTTTCGTTCATTTCCGCCCCATTCATAGTGATAGCTCGTGTTGCAATCTTCTGATAAGAAAATCTTTGCTAATTTTGATGACCCATTATTAATTTCAGGCCGTGTGGTTTTGGGAAGTGGACCATGTGTGGATATATCAGTTCAAGGTACTGAGTCTCACCAATTCACTGTCATATTGAGAACAGCGAGGGCGTAGTTACAATCTATCCGTTGGCAGATAATCTTTCAATCGATGGAATTAAAATCACTACGCCTACTCGATTATCTCAAGGTAAGTGCTCCATGAAAGAACCTACTAATAATTTTTTTCAATACTAACCTATTTTTTCGATCACTTAATAAATTTGTAATTGTTTTTGCCCAGATGTCTAATTTTTGATATCTAACCGAAATTGAACGCCTGGGTGTCTACTCCCTCATGAATAATTCGTGTTCGATATCCAGTAGACATGCGTGCCCTTCATTTAATTTCGAGGAACCTGGTCGATATAGATCAGTCGCTGCGAAGAGTCGGTTCAAAAGACACATTTGCAAAGAGCCGTTCACTTACAGCCGATTTTTTCTGTCTATAGATGGGGTGGTCGGATATACATATTTCATTCAAACCCACGCCACTCAACACAAGATGGCGTGGTCGGTTTCATTGGTTAACCCCTAGGCACCAAAAAGTGAGGTTATGGCTGGAAAAACGTTTAGTACCATATACTTATAAGAACAATACTGTGAAATTATAAATAACTTTGATGCCAACATAGTAGGCTTTGACGCCTTCGAATATGTAGGATAGCTCAAACTGCGCATGCGCAAGCAAGCCTACCCGAATGCCGTGTTCGGAAGCTCGAAACGCTCATTTCAAAATTTGGAAAGAATGTCATTTATATTGAGCAGGTGTAAATGATGCTTGACGCACTGATAGCGATATCACAAAAATACACGTACATAATCATCATAAGGATATTCCCCGAAAGAATGATATCACTTGTCAAGTTCGCCCGAGAAATACGCGCCAAATTTCAAAAAGTGGTGATTTAGAGCTGTTGGGACAGAGTGACCCCGACGTGATGGGAACGGATGTCTTTACGACGTGTCTTGGAAAAGCAGACGGTTGACGCTTGAGGTATACTCGCTCCCTCTCTGCACTTCCATCGAAACTCTAGACGCCTTTCCCATTCCGTACAATATTCATGGTCTGCCGTGATATTGCAGATTTGCTTAGGTTCACATCACCCGTCCGCACCATACCGTGTGGTGTAGCTCAGCTCAGGTGGCCATTACCCGGCTATACCTACTGACCTTGTAACACGAATTGGTTTCGTTCCTCCGTCACTGGCAAGGGAGTATGTAGCGGCACTCTGTCAGCGGCAGGGGAGTGTGTAGGGATCTCTTGGCGGCACTCTATATAGCCACGCATAACTTAATTCATAGCGGTCCGGTGGCCTAGAGGTAAGCGCTCAAGTTTCACACCGACTAGGTACTAGGTGCCCGGGTTCAACTCCCGGCGGCTCCCTCAAACTTCTAAACCCCTGCGTATATGGCATGGCGCACACAAGCCATACTGATGAGTCCAAATGTGTGCGCCAGGGACGAAACGCATAAGTAGGGATAACACTTACGATCCTACAGAGCTTTCAGTTTTTAGAAAAGAGTTTTAGTAGAAAGAAATTTGAGTTTTGAACAAAACTTCAGGAAAACTATGAGTAGTTATTATTCATTCATCGCGGCGGTTGTATTTGTATCATTGTTCTAGAGTATGGCAAAAGACTCAAGAACAAACTCGAACAATCAAACCTCATGACAGTGCTTTTCTGATTAATTTTTAAAGATGGAAATCTCTTGTATTGATAACAAATTCATTTTATGAAAATGATTTCTGAATGTTGAATGAAAATTTGAAAATTAGACATAATACATGTTCAATTTATTCATCTTTTATGTGTAACTATCTATATTACTTATGCAAAAAAAAAACAGTATTGTATTATGAATTGCAAGACGGCTGGTCAAACTCAATTTTAATCACAAATTCTTCATCGGATAGTCTCATTTTCGGCCGTTATTTCAAAACTAGTCAGAAATTTGAGCGAAATGAGCTCGAATTAAGGATATAAATAATGCTTCAAGCAAGTATTTATGCGGTTATCCAATTTTTCGAAACTGAAACTATGATACCACACCCGGTATAATATATAAAATGGACAGCTTGTCATTTATTCCTCTCGAAAAAAAAATGTTTTAATTGAATAGACGAGTAGACAATAAAAAATTTATTCGTGAAAGAAAACATGGTCATTATGGTTTTATAATTATGAAATTGATGAGTGTGGGTTTCACAAGATCATTACTACGAACTAGTTCTAGACAGATTTGTTCAGTACCACATAACTGTAACATGAGGCAATGATATAATATCATCGCAATATACGAGTCCTAGCAATTTAATGCCTACTTCGAAGGACGATGTTTTATCTATTAGGTGCTCATTTTCGTTATGGTACGTTGTTAACATGGTACACAGTTTCTAGCTTATGTTTCACTTGAACACATAAATTAATTTTCGAATCAAAATTGATGATTTGTCCGATACAAACTAATGATTGTTAGTCATCACTTCATCACTAGTTCATTCTTATTGAAATTATGTGCAGAATAATTTACTGAAATGTTAACAGTTCGATACAAAAATGAAACTAATGCAGACGAATCAATGAATATACCGTCCGGGAAAATGTGGGAGATCTCTCGGATTCAGATATAACATCAAAAAAAAAAGATGTCAAGTTCCCATATTTTTTTTCCTAGCGGCCCTCCCTATGGATATACGTCCTCCTAAAGAACTTTTAAACTACTTTATATAATTTAATGAAAATTTAATACTATAAGCAGTAGTAAGGACTCTTAAAATACTGCCCTTAAAACATAATTAGCTTGTTTAGTCTATCAGGGGCGGACCGGGTTGTACATTTTATTGCTTACATTTTTAACACCCATGTATGATAGGGTATTGAAAAAAATATATATTTGAATACTTTGAACATTGAGCTGAAGAAACGGTAATCTTGTTCATTGTCGATAAAATCAACCGTTTTCGAGAGAAAAATAGAAAAATCAATGTTTTATTTTTATTAAAAAAAAATTGTTATCAGTATTAAAAAAATTTAGAAAGCACTGAAGTGAGGTCAAATTGCTTTGTCGCTCTTGTTTAGCTACTTGCGAGTAAATATTCAAACCATAACAAATCTACAGGGTGAGTCTTTGACCACTGCGTTAATTTTAACCATAGGTTCTTGAGATCAAAAAGTTATAAGCATTTTTAGTTTTCACATTGGGCAAATACCCCTCTGTAGTCTAGTTCAATTTGAATGAAAAATACCTTCCACAGCATCCACTATTGAATCTGAATTGTTTAAAAACATTATTTTCCCTCTAAGAAATGATTCACTCACTCATGTTTCATCCGATGAGGTCCATATCCAGAAGAAAGATACAAAATACTAATTTTCTGGTAAAAAAAATTCAACACCATAAACAGATTTTTGCTGTTCTGCTATAATTTCTTTCTACTTCAAGATTATAGACAATCCCTTTCTAGTAAGAGAGATTTTAAAAACCTCAGAATTATTGGATGTTATCATCATACATTTGTAATTTTCTTCTTAAAATTTCCAAATCATGAAAACCATCATTTCTATGAAAACTTCCAAGGCAAGAGGTTGTCACATTGCTTTTTTTTTCACTCAAAGCCAGAAAAAATCATCTATGATTTTCCAAACACTGATATTTTTGAAGTTTCTTCTCCTTGACAGAGACCAGTGAACAGGTCTATGAGTTCCCTTGATATCATACTGTTAAAAATATGGCAATCTTTTTCGAAATCTTCAACAACAATGAATAATGTCACTACGAATAATTATTTTACAGTGATGTTACTTTGCTTGATGTTTATTTTCTCTACTGAATCCCAATAACAAATTACTTGGATAGATTACAAGTATTCTCAGATTTAGGTGTGCAATTATATTTGCTTGAAGGAATCAGGTTTGATCACCTACATTTGATTCTGAAAAACCAACTACGTGCTTTTTCGTTAGTAAGAATCTATTCTGTTTAGACTATAAGTAATTACTGGACATGCGTAAATTTTTGGTTTTTATAATCAGAATATCTGTTTTAACTATGTAAACAAAAACAGAAATATTGAATAATGGTTATTCATAGATTAGTCAAATTTTAATACCTTACCATAGAATATTATAGAATATTAATTTATTACCGAACCCCAGGAGAGAAAAAAATTGATAATTGCAAAGTTTTTCTTAAATGAAAGATAATATCTGTAATCATTATCGATCTTCAGTTATAATTTTTCTCAGAATAACTAGAGTGAATTATTACCACATTGAAATGTTATAATAACGTATCTGTGGTGGGTTGTTCCCAATAAAATAGTGTTCTGTGGTTCCTTGTTGTTTTGATTCTGTTTGAAACTGTCAACAGTTATTTGTACCTTGAAAAATGTGGAAAATATTATAATAAAATAATAATAATTATTTCGATAGTTTGAAATTATTCAATTCAGTATGAAATGATTATGGTCAGAAAATACATTTCTATTCTAATCTTTCTTGTTTATGAACCTAAAGCTTCCAGTTTCAATATTGATTGAGTTTTAATTAACCATGCATCATAACAAACATTCAGAAATATTAAAACTAAGTCAAATTTTATTATCTCCTAAGTTCGTGTACCAGGTTGAATCGGTGTATGAAATAAATATGTGAAAAAACTATAAACCTACAAAATAAATCAAGGAGACTGGATTCGAAGATTTTAAAACTCATATGATCTTAATTTGAAGAATTCCTATGTTAGAATACATATAATTTATGAACCCTGAAAGTGTGAAGCTATAAAGAACCAGCTCTTCATAAAGATAAGTCTTCAATTCAACAGGTCCTGACAGAAAATACATTACCTATTTCAACGGTCATCATGAAAATATACCTATGTGAGTTATGGAAATCTTTTTCTCTATTTATTATGGAATATTACTCTGGATTAAATATTAAACAAGGTGCTAGACATCATTAATAATGAATACAGCAAATGGCAATTCAGATTTTGTAGTGAATGTAAGATAAAAATTGTTCAGTGGTTAATTTCATCTATTAGTTTTTAGTGGTGGAACCATAGACTGGAGAGATTTCCCCAACCTTTTGTAGAAATATTTAATATAGACATAAAATATGGCAACATTGAACAAAAATCTTATTATTGAATCATTTCAGCACAGAGTTGGATTTGGTAAAATCAGAAAATTTGGACAAAATTATATCGATTTAATTCCTTTCAACTTCAAATATCTCAAGAATGGTGCAATTTAGTAGAAAAGATGAGGAATGATTTTATATGCAGAAAAGACTAGTAATTCCAGGAAGTACAAGATACGGACCTTTAGTTCAACGATATTTGTTTTTTTTGCAATTTAACCAATCTGTAGAGTAGTAGTGAGAAACCCACAAGAAATGGAATAAATCTAATGATGCCAAAATATGCATGACTGTTATCAAAAACCTTCTACAGGAGATCATTTCACTTTGATATTGTGGTTTGAATATTACAGGTGAAAATGCAATTTTTTAGGAAATTTCAACACCCTATATCTTTTGAACGGGGCCAAATTTGGAAAAATGTTATAGGAAGAAAATGTTTCTTTTGACATAAAGAATCTATGGTTAAAATTAACGCAGTGGTCAAAGACTCACCCTCTATAAGCACTCTGATCAGGTGAACAATAGTTTTTTCTCGTACTATGGGACTGTGTGATGCAAATATGATCGCCTAATGAATGAACAAACCTATATCTCAAATTAAAAATAACTACTCATGAGTTTTGTTCGAAGCTATAATTCCCTTCCCCTAAAAGCTTGCGTCAGTGCTTTGACAACGTATATTATTTCAGCCACCGAGATTATTATATATATAATTAATATAATAATAATATAATATATATAATTATATCTCTATGATTTCCCGTTATGAAAAATTTCGATTAATATTACGCCAACTGACACTGATTAATGAGCCCGGCAGTTGTCGATCGAATATCGATCTGTGATGGCCATCGTTCAAAGAAAATCACCGAGACTTCATGTCAAATCTCTTCAGTGAATGAAAAAATGATCATATCTTTAGATGGAAAAAGAGCTACGACAATGAAATTTGAGGATAAGTCAGATATCGATCACCTCAATATATTCACGAGATAGTGAGTATTCAAAAAATTTTTTTTTGGAAATTTCAAAAAAAAATTTCTAGCGTGACGATTTCTGCGAAATCTTACGAGCCGTTTTATTTGTGCCAAAATTACTATTGAAGTAGTTCTACAACTAAACTAACCTTACCTGACCAAACATCATTAAAAAATTCTATTATTTCTTTTGTGTAAAATTGTATGCAATAACCATAGCGAATAAAAATACCTATGAACAATAGGATTCATGATATTCAAACAGAAAATTGTACATTTCCGTATGACTTTTGTAGTTTTGATTATGAATTGGGTTCACCCATTTGTACGGTTAGATAAATTACACTTAATAAGAAAAACCAGCATTTAACTAATATGTGTAATCATATACCTCACGTTTTTGTGTAATAAATATTATCGCAGGATTTCAAGGACATTACAGGTACGATTTCGCTGAACACGACCAATAATTCAAAATTCTAAGGATTCTAGAGCTCCGATCTGTGCACATGTGGCAACAAAATCGTAAATAACGCAGTATTGCACATGCATCAAAATATGCTTTTAAGGTTACATGTGTACTCTGCAGGATTGCCGTTTTTAGGTATATTTTCGTGATAAGCGTTGAAATAGGTAATGTATTTTCTGGTATGACCTGTTGAATTCAAGACTTGTGGTTATGAAGAACTCATCCTTTATAGGTTCAAACTTTCAGGCTTCATCAACTTATAATGGGTGGCCCATTTAAAAATTGGAATTTAATTTTGCTATAAAAAACTGCTCAATATTTTCCAATGGTTGAACATTTATTCAAAAGGTTGGTTCATGACATTTATTTATGAAAAATAATTTCGGCCAAATGACCACCACGGCTGACTTGGCAGTAGCCTATTCGTTCCACCCAATTTTTTAATACATTTTCGATTGTTTGGGGCTCTATTTCACCAATAGCAGCTCGAATTTCGGTCTTGAGGTCTTGAATTGTTTCTGGATTGTTGGCGTAACACTTATCTTTCACCGCTCCTCAAAGATAATAATCCAATGGCGTCAGATCGCAGCTTCTTGGTGGCCAATTCACATCAGCATTTCTGCTGATTATTCGATTTCCGAAAATGCAGCGTAAAACATCGATTGTGGCGTGTGCTGTATGGCTCGTTGCACCGTCCTGTTGAAACCAAACATCTTCCAAGTCGTTAGCTTCAATTTCTTGAAAGAACCAATCGTTCAACATTTAAATTTCTCACAGTTTGAGTAGAAGACTTACCACTTTGGAAATAAGTTTTTAATATTTCCCAACTTTCTTCAAGCGAATAGCGTCCCATTTCGTAAACTTCAAACTTTCAACCAAATATTAGTCACGTCAAAAAGAATAGTTGACGTTTATAATGTCAAATAATCGGTAGTTCAAATTCCAAACACTAGATGGACCACCCGTTAGCTATTCTAACATAGGAATTCTTCAAATTAAGCTCATATGATTATTAAAAACTTCTGAATCAGTCCCCTAGATTTGTTTTGAAAGTTTATAGGAGTTTTACAACCTGGTTTACAAACTGAGGAAATAATAGAATTTGACTATTTCATTATACAGGGTGAGTCATTGAACACTGCGTTAATTTTAACCATATGTTGTTCTTGAGATTAAACGAAACACTTTTTTCCCATAGCGTTTTTCCATTGGAAGAATATTCCTCTGTAGTTCAGTTTAGTTTGAATGAAAATTACCTTCCACACTATTGAATTGTTTAAAAACATTATTTTTCCTCTAGGAAATGATTCACTCACTCATATTTCATCAGAAGGATGATACAAAATACTAATTTTCTGGTAAAAAAAATTCAACACTATAAACATAGAGTTATGTTGTTTGATCACCTAATTTTGCTTCTGAAAAACCAACTAGGTGTTATTTAATAAAAGAATTATGTTAGATCGTTAATATGAATCTATTTTGTTTAGACTATAAGTAATTACTGAACATGCGTAAATTTTTGGTTTTTATAATCAAAGTATTTGTTTTAATTATGTAAACAAAAACATAAATATAGAATAATGGTTATTCATAGATTATGTCAAAATTTAATACCTTACCATAAAATATTAATTTATTACCGAACCCCAGGAGAGAAAAAATTAATAATTGCAACATTTTTTTAAATGAAAGATAATATCTGTAACCATTATTGATATTCAGTTATAATTGTTTTCAGAATAACTAGAGTGAATTATTACCACATTAAAATGTTTTTATAACGTCACTGTGGTGGGTAGTTCCCAATAAAATATTGGTCTGCAGTTCCTTGTTGTTTTGGTTCTGTTTGATATTTTCAACAGTTATATGTAGCTTTCTTCAAAAAAATATGGAAAATATTGCAAGGATAATTCCGATAATTTGAAATTATTCAATTCATTATGAAATGATTATGGTCAGTCTCAATATTGATGGAATTTTAATTATACATGCATCATAACAAACATTCAGAAATATTATAACAAAGTCAAATTCTATTGTCTCCCAAATTTGTGAACCTGGTTGAATCGGTGTATGAAATAAAGATGTGAAAAAACTTCTATAAACTTACAAAATAAATATAGGAGACTGGGTTCGAAGTTTTCAAAACTCATATGAGCTTAATTCGATGCATTCTTTTTTAGAATAG
>JARTUT010000953.1:0-96088 GCA_030674115.1 Micraspis discolor | reverse complement strand
TCTTATTAATATAATCCCCAGAGGGTGACACATTAGAGAATTAAGTAGTCGAGTCGATAGGTGAAGACATTCTTTATTTCTCCTCTTTTTTCTTCAATTCCTCCCACTGATCGGGAGTGTAAGTATGGGGAGAGAATGCGTGAATGTTTTTGATCTCTTTGTCAAGAATCTTATGCACCAACCTTGAAATTTCAAATAGTTAGGATAAAAGAGAGTTCAATTGTTATATTACCTGTGTCTTTTTCAACAAGGGCACCCTTGAATTGATCAGATACAACTATACATGAAATATTAGCACCGCAACCTCCAGAATCATCTCTCACTTCCTGTAAAGAAAGAAAGATATAGAATGAATGAAAAGTTCACACTCAATCATGAAGAACACATAATTGCGACAATGAATATCGAAACAATGAAACAAAACTAGATAAAACAGAAAGAGAACTAAAATTATGTATAACAAAACAAAGTAGAAAAAGCACTGACGTCAAGTCAGGAGCTTTTGCGCTTGTTATAAAGACTTTTCCAGAACTATGCAATAGAGTGTACTAAAACAACCGCCAAAGTGAATGTGAAAGAATCAACGAACCTCTACTTATCTTAATTAAAAAATAACAATTTCCGTTTTCCTTCAGTTTTATTGGAAGTCTTCTTTTTTGAAAACTTCATAAAAGCATATCTTCTTCATCGAAAATCATTTCAAGTTGATATCTTCTTGCAGTAAGTTCCTGTTCTTTGAAATACCTTCTAGATTTAAGTCCAGTGACAAAATTTTTTGACACATTGATAATCGTAATTTTTGCTTGTTTATAAAATTAAAACATTCACTCATTAAACGTCCTTATACAGGGTGAGTCTTTGACCACTGCGTTAATTTTAACCATAAGTTCTTGAGATCAAAAGGAACACTCTTTTCTCATACCGTTTTTCTATATTCAGCTGCGGTAAAATTTATAAGTATTTAAATTTTCACATTGGGCAAATACCCTCTGTAGTCCAGTTTAGTTCGAATGAAAAGTACCTTCCACAGCATCCACTATTGAATCTGAATTGTTTAAAAACATTATTTTCCCTCTAAGAAATGATTCACTCACTTATGTTTCATCAGATGATTATATCGATTTAATTCCATTCAACTTCAAATATCTCAAAAATGGAGCAAGTTAGGAAAAAAGATGATGAATGATTTTATCATCAAAAAAGACCAATGATTCTAGGAAGTACAAGATATGGACTTTCAGTTCAAGTGATATTTGTTTTTCATGCAATTTAACCAATCTGTACAGTAGTAGTGAGAAACTCACAAGAAATGGAATAAATCTATTGATGCCAAAATATGCATGAGTGTTATCAAAAACCTTCTACAAGAGATAATTTCAATTGATATTGTCATTTGAATATTACAGGTAAAAATGCAATTTTTTAATGAAATTTCAACAACATATATCTTTTGAACAGGGCAAAATTTGGAAAAATGTTATAGGAAGAAAATGTTTCTTTTGACGTCAAGAATCTATGGTTAAAAGTAACGTAGTGGTCAAAGACTCACCCTGTATATGGAGAATTTATATTTTCTTGATATGAAATAGTACAAAGCTTAAATTCAAGAATTTTCAAGATCAATATCCTTGTATACCTACATTCAAAATTTGGTTGGTCACTTTCAGATATTTTGGAGATATCACGTAATTAAAAAAAATCTGGGAATATTTTAAAGATTTGTTCGCATGACGATTTTCACGAAATTTCGCACACATATTAGTTTCAACCTCATTCAAACAAATTTCAATTGATCGGATGGATCTTCCAGTAGTTAAGGCAACTAAATTTTAGGCACTCCTAACAGCTGAACCGTTTGACAGATTCAGCTCAATAACAAACTTCACCGAGATATTTAGACAATTGATCTATTCTGAAAATATGAAAATTAGATCGTCTCTTTCAAATTACCGGATACACTCGAGTTTGACTTCATATTTTTCATCAGGAAGTCTAACCCAATTCATTGAGACCATTTTAGACGCGACATACGAACATTACAGACATTTTGGCAAAAACGATAACACTCTGTTCTACTAATTTTCAAACTAGAAAAGGCGTGCAAAAACATATATCGAAGACAACAAAACCACTCTTATGCCACGCTTTATACTGTTTCTCTAACAATAGGCTAGGCAGTATTTTTAAGGAAGAAACAAAAATCCATTCAACAATAAAATTTATTCAATAAAGTTTCAAACCTTGTACGGAACAATTCATATACACAAATTTATTTCAGTTCACTTTGTGGGTGATTCAATTTTCTTTCACTTTCACATTACAAATATCACCAAAATCCTGAGAGATCTGCAATTGTTTAATATTGAAATATAAAAAGAAACCGATGAAATGTAAACAACTATAAGCGGATATTATTAAAGGAAATAAATCTGGATATCTGGTTGGAGGTTCTAAGACTGAATAAAATCCAGCTATGACAATACATCCAATCAAAGAACAAGTCATACTGAGAAGGAAGACAAAAGTTTTCACAGATTTTGACTCATTTCTCAAATGTTGTAAAACTTTCTGCAAAAGCTCTATGGAAGTTTTCTTACCACTTGCCTTAATTTTCAGAACATTATAAATGAATTGAAATTTTGAACACTCTCCTTTAGAATCCCTAAGGTTGTAATACATAAATTTCATACTAATAAAAAAAGCAACCGAATAAAATGAAATAAGAGATAGGCAAGCCATTATAAGACCATCTTTAACAAACAAATGCATCATGCTGAAAATGGAAATGAATAGAAACCAAAAACAAGGAAAAGGATCTTCAGGTAAATAAAGCAAAACTGGCAACGCTGCAACTAAAATAGACTTTTCATGAACTTGATATGAGAAGAGGAAAAATGCCAAAGAATTATTTAAAAGCGCTAGAATGAATTTTCTCAAATTAGGTCTTGAAAACAAATCTATACTAGAGGGAAAAACTGCAGAAAGAGTTGTAAACAAGCATAACTTAGTCAATTTGGCATGATTGCAAGTTTTCAATTTGTAAAAACATTGAGAACACACCAAAGTTAGCAACTTTATCTTCTAATATTCCCTCTCGAAAGGAAACATTCTATGAAGAACCAACAAACTCAGTATCAAAATCAGAAAGGAATGGATACCAAATTATCAAAATACTAAAATTACGGTTAATCCAATTTTAAATAAGGAAATGAATCCATTGATGGCCTTTTGCCCAGGTTTAGGAATACATGTACTTAACAAATAAAAAAGAACGGTAAGGAATGATATAGCTCCATTTGCTTATAGTTCAATGCGAAACAGAAAAACATTGATGCTAATATATTTCTTTTATGGATCAAAAATATAATAGACCAAACTGTCAGACCTAAAGAAACGCAATTATATTGAAAATGACCATGGTCTATCAGAATGATTCCTGGATAAATAACACCAATTATCGTTGATATAGATGGTGGAAGTATGAAAGCTTGTTTCTTCGATTTGACTGTACTCATCTGAATACCACAAAAAACTTTAATGCTTGTATAATAAAAAATTACTAAAGATGGAATGAAAATAAGAATGTCACTAATTAAGACTGTATTTCTCATAAACAGCTTCAAATCATCACTTTCGTAACCCCTCGAGTTGTGAAGTGAAGTAAAATTTGAATTTAAGTAAGTTGCTACTAAGCCACATAAATACATGTGATAAGCTGTTAGAGGAGGATAGTCAAGCCCCCAATAGAGAAGATTGTTATCAGATGTATTTCGATACCAATCTTCAATAGGTAAATTCGTTGTTATTTCCATCCAATGCCTTTGTGCTTCAAAATCTCCATACATTGGCGGATTTCCTTGACCCGAGTGAGGATGAAGCATAGTTACATTTCTCAGCAGTATACCGACCAGAACACCAAAGACAACCAACCAATGATTGCAAGATATTCGTAACAACAAACTTTCCATACCCATTTCTGATTACTGATAAGTTAGGTGGCGAGTTAGGTTAATTTATCGGTTTTATACATGCGGCTGAAAACAAATATGATCGATAATCGCGGAAGTTTTGAGAATATAGAAAATTGTGTTCAAAATATAGGATAAACTTACCACATGGGTGGCCTTCAGCTCATTCAACAATTTGATTTTGATTTGTTCAGTGTCCACGACAGCAGTCATAACTGTAAAATATCTTGATGAATAATTCAGCCGACTGGACTTGCTTACAATATTTTTTGATATTTGTAAACAAAGATTCAATATGGTAGTCATGAAAGATTTTCCGGTGCTAACTTAGATATTTAAAGGAATAAGAATAACTCCGCTTTCACGGTTATGTTCATGTAAATTTGTTTTTTCTTTTTCCTCAGTGCGATGACAGCAGGCTGAAATCCCATAGTTGTCAAATCGTCCAGTGGCATCGGAGACTCTGCGCGCTGACGCTAAATGCGAATGAGTTGACTGCGTTTACGTTCAATAATAAGAGATTTTTTCAAATTTCATTATTCATCAGCAAAAAAAGCTTATAGGAATATTAAAAAAATTCTACGCAGTACCACATAAAAAACACGTTCTAAACTTTTGCGAGTTGGGTCGTTATGAAAAAATAAGAACCACTTTCTTACAGTCCCCAACTCTGTTTTGCACATAAATTAGTACTATGCTTTGATAGGGACAAGTTCTACACTTCATATTGTAGGCCGCAACCTGCAAAAATTTCGGAAAAAAATGTTGGTTTTTATCATGTTCGGCAGTGAACAATTTTTCCCCATCAAAGCGTAGTAATTATTTTATGTGGAATATAAAGGGTGAACCACGACGAACTGCATCGATCGATATCTCAGAAACTGAGTGTAGAAAAAATTTGAAATTTTGGGAACTTGCCAGATGTCTTGGGACCTATAGAGCTAAAATATTTTCATCTATTGGGCACTAAGTGACCCTAAGTCGCTTATTTTAAATAGGATACCCTATATATTATTACATTTTTGGATTCTGCTTAACATTCTAGGCAGATTTCATGTATCATGTCCTATACCTAAGTCTGAGCGTTTTTGACATATTCAGGTTTTTATGTCAAAAATTACGATTGCAAGCCCTAACTTAATTATCAATTGTTCCTATAAGGAAGCCCTTTTTACTTACTTTGGGTTAGATGTCTTGTAGAAAAGAACCTACTTCAATAGATTTTGTATAATACTTGGACAAATAATCATACAGAGTGTTCAAAAAAAAAGATCTAGAATGAGATTGAGAAAACTGACAAAACTCGATTTTTTCAAATGGACACCCCCCATTTTTATTATTTTGTAGCATTAATCATCAAAAATGAAGGTAACTTTGTATGAGGTTATCTATACCTAAAATTTGAAGTATTCGAAATATTGCCAATTTAATATTTTTCAATGGCGGTTTTGCATTTAATGTGTAAACAATTGGATCTAGGATAGCCACGTTTATATTTGACATTTCAAATCATCGTAATGCCAGCCGGTTGAATTATACAAACGAGGATTATTTAAACTTATTTATTTTTTATGGACAATGTGAAAAAGTTATTTCAAGAACATGCGATACATTTGCTACCCGATATCCTCATAAACAAAAACCATCACCAAATACTGTTAAACGAATTATAGGAAACTTCAAGAATTTTGGATCCGTAAAGGCAAAAATGTACAAAAAGAAACCAGTTGTTGACAATGAAAATATTGAAATAGCAATTTTGGGATATTTTGAAGCATATCCAACAAAATCTTCAAGGCAAGTAGCATTAGAATCAGGATTATCTCAATCGTCAGTTCTAAGAATTTTACATAAACACAAATATCATCCCTATGCAATTTCATTAGTGCAGCATTTGAATGAAACTGATTTTCCAAGAAGAATGGAATTCTGTGAATTTATAATACTTCGTTCACAAGAAGATTTTTCTTTTTTGGATAATATCATTTGGACCGACGAAGCCAAATTTACAAAGAATGGTGTTTTTAATCGACGTAATTGCCATCATTGGAGTGATAGAAATGTACACCCATTTAGGGAACACAATTTTCAAGAATCCTGGCAATTTAACGTTTATTGTGCAATAAGAAATGACGGCATTGTTTGCTTACAATTTTATCAAGAGAACTTGAATGGTAAGTTAGGTCTTTCAGAATAGTTCTAATATAAAACACATATTTCAACTTATAGGAGACCGATACCTCAACATCTTGTGGAATTTTGAAGTTGACTATTTAGACAACTTGCCCCTGGCTGAACTTCAAAAACTTTTTTACCAACATGATGGAGCACCTCCACATAATACCCATTTGGTCAATAATTATCTGGAAAACTTATTTTACGATCAATGGATAGCCAACAATGGACCAAATCTTTGGCCACCTCGCTCCCCGGACCTATCAGTGCTCGATTTTTATGTATGGGGAACAGTGAAAAATAACGTGTATAAAACATCAGTGACCACCATGGAAGACTGCATGAGACGTGTTAGAACAGCATTTGAAGACCTGGACCCCCAATCAATATGAAAAGCCAGCCATGAACAATTGCTGCTGAGATGCGAAAAATGTTTAGAAGTTCAAGGACACCAATTTGAATATTTACTTAAATAATTTTTTTAAGCCTGATTCAAATGCTACTTGAAATGTCAAATATAAACGTGGCTATCCTAGATCTAATAGTTTACACATTAAATGCAAAACCGCCATAGAAAAATATTAAATTGGCAATATTTCGAAAACTTCAAATTTAGGTATAGATAACCTCATACAAAGTTACCTTCATTTTTGATGATTAATGCTACAAAATAATAAAAATGGAGGGTTTCCATTTGAAAAAAATTGAGTTTTGTCAGTTTCCTCAATCTCATTCTAGATCTTTTTTTGAACACTCTGTATGATTATTTGTTCAAGTATCTATTGAAGTAGGTCCTTTTCAACAAGACATCTAACCCAAAGTAAGTAAAAGGGCTTCCTTATAGGAACAATTGATAATTAAGTTAGGGCTTGCAATCGTAATTTTGACATAAAAACCTGAATATGTCAAAACGCTCAGACTTAGGATAGGACATGATACATGAAATCTGCCTAGAATGTTAAGTAGAATCCAAAAATGTAATAATATATAGGGTATCTTATTTAAAATAAGCGACTTAGGGTCTATTTCCGGTATAACCGGAAGTGCCCAATAGATGAAAATATTTTAGCTCTATAGGTCTCAAGACATCTGGCAAGTTCCCAAAATTTCAAATTTTTCCCACATTCAGTTTCTGAGATATCGATCGATGCAGTTCGTCGTGGTTCACTCTGTATAGCTGGAGACTGCCAACAAGTATTTTTTCATTTTTACAGAACGGCCGTAACTTGCAAGAGTTTTAGAAAAAAGATCTTGAACCGTCTTCATGTTGGGCAGTGTAGGATTTTTCCCTGTCAAAGCGTTGTAATTATTTCACATGGATTTTCCATTTTTCAGAATATCCGCAACTTGCAATAGTCTTAATCTTAAATCTTTTTCATGTTGGTCAGAGTAGAATTTTTTCCTATAAAAACGTAGTCATTATTATATGTGAAGCGTGTAGCTAGAGACTGACAAAAAAGTATCTTTTATTTTTTAATAATGGGAGGTGCAGGATTTTGCTCTATCAAAGCCTAATAATCATTTATGTGGAACGTGTAGTTTGAGCCTTGCAAAAGTGTTGAAAATTCTTTTCTTACTGAGCAGTGTAGAATTTTTTCCTATCAAATTGTGATTCTTACCATGGAACTTGTGACATATCTAAATAAATAATCTGAAATCATCTTCGGTAGGCTATAATAAAAGCTTTGGATTTATAAGTCATCGAAAAGCTTTCGAATTTTTCTAAGTTCCGAATTTTTTGTCACTTTTTTCTAAATAAAAAAAATCCTTTTCTTATTGAACGTAAACGCAGTACATTCAGCCGCATTTACCGTAAGAGCGCAGCGGGTCATTCTCCGACGCTACTGGTTCATCTAGCAACTTGCAATTTCAGCCTGCTGCTTAACACGCATTTTTTACTTCTGTGGAACGAAAAGACAGCTGCTTGACAGTACAGTGGTTTGACAGACACAGATTGACATCTGAATAAACCGAAGAACTATAGAAATTAGATGAAACATAGATATAGATGATATATCTATGAGATGAAAGGAACAATCCATAGATAAACAAGGATAAACAAGGATAAATGTAATTTAGACATCTTAATGATTACGAATGTTGCAAGCCCAGAACACTAATATACAAGAAGATAAATCTTCTAAGTAATTTTTGATAACACAAATCGGCCGCCATATTTGGTAGTACAGGAACGAAGCGGCGGGAAATTTGAATTACCAAAGCAGCGGGAATTTAAAATTTTCTCAAGCATGCATGGCAAATATGCACTGAATTATGTCACTCATGTGAAATTCAGGCATATGCTAAATGATTAAGATGAAGAAAAAAGCTGTTATAAATTTTCATTTTTTTCATTTCATTATATTTTTAATTTGGTGGATATTTAGGAATATAATTAGAGTATTATATCATAGAAGTTAATTCTAATACTGAACAGACTATAAAATTCATTGAATTCAGATCAGAGATAATTGAATTAATCTGAATGAAAGCGAAGGTTTTAAGTGATATGAAAGTAATAAACAAAACAAAATAAAAAGAAAAACAAAGAATGCTGAAGTTATACAAAAAAAAGAAAGAAGAATATTTCACTTATAATCGCAATAAAATTATCCCACAAAATTTTGAAAATGATATTCAACCATGAATACAAATTATTCAGAAGCAGAGCATAAAGAATTGATAGGAAGTGTTCAGTCTTCAATTCAAGGTTTTCGATTACCTTACTTTGAAATTACAATGCAATGGAAAAAAGGTATGAAAAATAAATAAAATTTATGTGAAGTTAATGAATCTAATGAACTTTCAGACTTCATAATAAATGAATTAATAAACAACAAAAGAATTAAAGAAACATATTAGTAAAACCATAATTCTACAAAAAAAACTACATATAAAAACACTTATGAACACTAAAAACATCTATCGCTATAAAAAATACTTATTCTAAATAAAAACCGCTCATATTGAATTAGCAGAAAAATAACAAATTGATGAAATATCACAGTGAAAATAAACTAACCAAGAAGAAACAATTCAATAAATCATAGGATATCACGTATTGTAAGTTGTAGTGCATATCAAGAATTGTGGATATTTTTATGTCACTTGCATCTGTCACGCAGGGGTTTGTATCATCCAGGTGTCCTAAAAAAAGTAAAGTATCAAAACGAATTCCTTATACCTTCTTGCTAAATTAATATATGAAGATTTTCAACAAGCTGAGATAAACTAAACGTCTAGATTAAAAAAAAATATATAAAAATGAGAGGAGATTGTTCTTTTCCCCAGAATATGAGTACCAAAACTTTTCTTCTTCTTTTTCTCTATCTCAATACTATTATTTTTATTAATTTAAAATTATGAGATTCCAAAGCCGGGATGCAGGTTCCTTCTTTCCACTAGTAATCCATACCAGCATTCATACCATAACATCGGTTGACTCCTTAAAATTCCTGGGTATCCATGTTGACAAATACTTGAGGTGGCATGAGCAGGTCGATATGCTCTGTAGGAGGCTTAACAAGTCCTATTATGCACTACATCTGCTGAAAAGATCACTTCCCTCGATGCTCTGATCGATGTGTATTATGGTATGATATTTAGTCATCTGTGCTATAACGTCGTTCTGTGGGGTGCGTCGTCTATGGGTGGTCGAGTGTTTGTCACGCAGAAAAAAAATATAAGGTTAATTTTCAATATACAAAATGGCGAAACATGTAGAGCTACATTCAGGCACTTCAGACTTTTGACATTTCCCTGTATATATATACTTAATTGTTTATTGTTTGTGAGGCAAAACCTGGATAGCTTTGTTAGGTGCTCTGACTTCCATAATTATAAAACTAGGCACCTTAACATCATATGTGTTCCAAAACACAAAACCTCTAAGTATGAGTCATCACCAAGGCTGGCAGGTATAGCTTTATAATCACTTGCCTAATAGATATAAATTATTGAACGATAGACAATTCAAACGTGAAATTAAGGACTTGTTAATTGAAAAATGTTATTATAGTGCTGATGAATTCCTCTCAAGTAACTTAAGTTGATGGTTTGTTTAGGATTAATTTTGTTATTTTTGTGTATTTTGAATGCTGACATGTCCTATATATCTTTGTGATATCTTAAAGGATGAATAAATTATCTATCTATCTATCTATCTATCTATGGCTCACTCGTTGGCAGCCCCCGAGCTGAGGATGCCTAGTACCTTCGAACAGCCTAAACGCCTATGCTTCCAATCTCGAAGTAGAGAGTAGATTAATCAGTCCGGTTTCCAAGGCTGTAGAAGTTTAGAACGAATCTATACTGGGCTGAGGTTGTAATATACTGTTGTGAGACTCTTTTACTGCTAACGAGTCATAATAATAATAATAACGTTTATTGATCCTTTGTGACAATAATGTATAGGACAAGTCATAAGGTGGAAAATAGAAATTACATTAGGTAAGCACTATGACATCATTAAGGTAATCATTTACTGTATAATAACATTTTCTTAACATTAGGTTCTTAACAGTTTTTCTAAATTTCCTGGAATCTAGAGATCGAACACTGTGAGGCAGATGATTATAAAGTTTGATGCATTGATAGGAAGGAGACATCTCAAACTTAGTTGTTTTATGCTTAGGGACAAATAGAGTTCTTTCACTTCTGGTACCATAGTTATGAAAACTAGACAACCGAACAATATTTTCTTCATTTTCTTTCACGTGCAGAAGACAATTGAAAATAAAAATGGAAGATAAGGTTAATATTTTATGCTCTATAAATGTCGGTCTACAGGATGAACGTGGCGGTATATTGAATATCAATCGCAAGATACGTTTCTGTATTATAAAAGCTCTTCCAACGTCCGAACAGTTTCCCCATAGTAGAATATTGTACGATAAGTGGCTATAAACCAAACTGTAATAGATATTTATAAGTGACTCTAGCGGAAGTAAGTTTTTAACCCTATTTATGGCATAGTAAGAACTGTTCAACTTTTTGCATACGGAATCTATGTGCAAACCCCATTTCAACTGGTTGTCAAGGTGAATGCCAAGAAATTTACTACCATTCTTAGATAAAACAACATTATTTAAATGGCCAAGCACCAGAATACGATCACTTTGCCCGATTGTGAAGTAAATACATTCGGTTTTATTTATGTTTATCATTAAGTTATTTTTATGACATGACACCAGGTTACGAAACTTTCTATTAATAGCTGACACAGTGCTTGAAGCTTATCGAATGTTAGGGCTGAAACCACTACCGAAACATCATCTGCAAACAGCCTCATCATAAAATTCCTTATTAGGGACGAAAAGTCTCTACACTCTACATAATAGAACACATAGGTGGTTGACTTGGGACCCAACCCCGTGGAGAACACAGGATGAGACAGGCAAGAGGTCAGATCTGAAAGGACAACATAAGCAAATTACAATGCTGAACTCTACTTCAAACAAACTTTCACTACTATCTGAAAACTAAACATGCACATTTGAGTTTTTGAGAAAATCCAAATAAGCTCGTTACTTTTCTTCTCTAGGGGAAAAGATGGCCTCATAAATATTGACTGGCAAATGCAAATTTTGAGCAGAAAGCCTGTCGTATAAAAGATTGATATTACTTCTGTTACCCTGACACAAGAGAAACAGATGCATCAAATTGCCCAATTCTCCACAGCTGCATAAAGAAGAATTTATGACTCCTATTCTAGTCAAATGTACTGGAATGGAACAATGGCCAGATCTTAAACGCGATAAGGTTGTTATCGATTTCCTGCTGAAAGCAAGATTTTTTGAAGAAATTATGCGGGTGAACTCATCATCCCACTCCTTCCAAATCCATGAAAGGAAAGAGGACCAGAGGTCACTTGAGTCACCTTTCAGAACCGATCTTCCCGTCAATTCTCTGCAGGGAACAGCTATCCTATCAGCGATGTCATTATGTGAGATGAGATAAGAAGGGACATGCCAGGTTTACCCAGCATGTAGTTTATCGTGTAGTATGTAAGATCGAGCTTTTCTCCACACGTACCCCATAGACGGCATTGGACCGGAATATGTCCACGCCAGCACGTAAAGCTTCGGGCTTAATTACTAATTTGGTATTGGAAAACCCAAGCCTAACCACTACTAGTCACGCCGCAACTCTATCCCAAGTCACTTCTAGGTATGCAGGCTAGCACCCGAGCTGGAAACGCAGCTCACCCGCCAAGGTTTCACCCTCTAGCTTAGCTAAGGCTTTCATCCACTGCCACCACGAGAGCTACCTCAAATGGGGCAGGATACAGTCTACAATCTCGAGGCTCGTCCGACTGCGGGCTTGGACCGCCTCACATGGCACCAATCATAGCCTCATTGGAATCGAACATACTACGGAAACGCATTCCCTTCTCACTTTTGGACCTTGGGGATCCGAGCCTGAGTCACAACTTCGCAATGAGATCATTCCTAGCCAATCGCGTCTCCCACCAGCCTGAATCTTAGGATTCCTCCCGAATTCAATCGCTTCATCCTCCGGAAAAAATCTAGGATTCCTAGCGAACTAGGTGGCCTTCCACTCCACCAGGAGCGAACTTGAGGCTGACCTCTTAGACCGTCTTAGTATACCTGCAAGCAGGTACGTAAGCCCTACACCACGTCAAGGTGACGGCCCACGTAGGGACCCAATGAAAGAGACATCTCATCCATGCCAGGTTTACCCAGCGTGTAGTTTATCTAGTAGTCTGTAAGAAGGAGCTTTTCATCACACCTACCCCACATGAAGGCATTGGGCCGGAGTATGTCCACGCCAGCACGTTAAGCCTCGGGGTTAACTACTAGTTTGGTATCGGAGAACCCAATCCTAACCACTACTAGTCACGTCGCAACTCTATCCTATGTCACTTCTAGCTATGCAGACTAGCACCCGAGCTGGAAACGCAGCTCACCCGCCGAAGTTTCACCCTCTAGCCTAGCTAAGGCTTTCAACCATTGCCACCACGAGGCCTACCTCAAACGGGGCAGTATACAGTCTATAAGCTCAAGGCTCGTCCGACTGCGGGCTTGGACCGCCGCCCCATGGCACCAATCATAGCGTCAATGGAATCGGACATGCTACGGGAACGCATTCCCTCCTCACTTTTGGACCTTGAGGATCTGAGCCTGAGTCACAGCTCCGCAATAAGATCATTCCTAGCCAATCGCATCTCCCTCCAGTTTGAAGCTTAGGATTCCTCGCGAATTCAATCGCTTCATCCTACGACACAAACCTATGATTCCTAGCGAACTAGGTGGCCTCCCACTCCACCTTGAGCGAACTTAAGGCTGACCTCTTAGACCGTCTTAGTATACCTGCAAGCAGGTACGTAAGCCCTACACCACGTCAAGGTGACGGTCCACGTAGGGCTAAAGAAAGCTCAGTTGGAGTGCGTCGACGGTATATGAGTTGCCCCAAAAGGGACGTTCTCTTCACCATCATGTTGAAGCACGTAGTCATCATTGCTGGCAAAGTCCGTTTTATTTTAGCTCATGGTCATTCCCACGAGCACATGCGCTGGACTGCAGCGGCGCAGAAGGAAGACAAGGAGTCAAAGTGACTCCTTGTCGTGGAGAGTACGTCCATGCGGACGTTGGGATTCTCCAAGGGTGGGAAATGAAGGGATCGGAGATCGATAAGGAGAGGACAGAGAAGGAGTATATGTTCCTAGTCTGGGACTTCCCGCATCGACACGAGTCCGACTCGCTCAGGCCCAATCGGTGAAGATTAGCCTTAAACGGGCCATGACCTGTGATGAAGCAGGTGAGATGGGAGTTCGGAGTGAACCAAGGGTGGTTATTCAAGTGGCTTACCGAAGGGAGCCATTCAAAGGTCTTACGACCGACGACGGCTGAGTCCCAGTCGGCTTGCCAGCGCAAGATTAGAGATTGTCTTATTTCCGCCAGATTTCCGTTCTCAATTTCAGGGAAGAACGGGAGATCGTGTCTTTTAAGTAGCACGCTGCTCGGTAAATTACGTGGAAGTGAATTGGAATTTTGCCGGTTATGACCTGAAGTGCCGGCGTGGAAACTGTGCGGTATGTGTTTGAAATTAAGAGTAGAAATAGACGTTGAGCGGATAGTAGATTTCGTTTGACGTGCGAATGCGTAGCCCGGTCGTACCAGGCTGCGGAACAGGGCCGCGACGTATGTATGCGGCGACTCGAGTGTGAATTTAACTAATCTTAAAACTGCGTCTTCGGTTGAAAGACCTGGTCTGAAACCGAACTGCGATGTTGAAATTTTCCCGGGGTCTAGAAGGTCTCGAGAGAGTCTGGAGAGCATAAGGCGCTCCAGAAGCTTACCCATAACGGAGAGTAAGCTAATCGGGCGGTAAGACTTGGGGTCGTCCGGTGGACGGTCCCCTGACTTATTTATTAGACAAAGAGACTTCCATGCGTTGGGGAAGTGTCCCATTGCCAGACAAGAATTGTATAGAAGCAGTAGCGCGGTAGGAATGACAAGCATCACGCGTTTGAGAATTCGGCCTGAAATTAAGTCTGGCCCCGGAGCACCGCGGGAAGGGGTTGCGGCGATGGCCGCTTTCAGTTCCTGCAAGGTGAATGGGGTGACCTGTTCGACCCGTAAGTCTCGAGGCCCGGAGTGGTTTTCTCGTGTAGTGGTGTGGACCGCGGTGTCCTGACTAAAATCGTCGGAAGGAAAAAGGTGCGTAAGAATAGCGTCAATGGTTTCAGAGGGCGTCTTTCGGTAAAAGTACCGTCGGGTCTCCTCACCGTGTGAGGGATGCGATGGCCGTGAAACTTGTCGGTCGCCACATTGTACGAGACTCCCCAGGGTGTTCTCGACATCTCGGAACGAACAAATTTCGACCAGTTCTCAAACTTTGCGCGTCGGATAGAACGAACATATTTATTTTCAAGACGTTTAAGGTCTTGAATAAGTTAGTTGAGAGTCTCAGGAGACAGATCAAAGCGTCTACCTCTTTGGACTTCTTTACGCGCGCGGTTGATTCTAGACTTCTGTCTGGCAAGGTCCGAATTCCACCAACCGACATAGAATGTCTGCCGCGATGTTACCGGGATGGCCGCGAGTGCCGATTTGAAAATAACAGAAGTGACAAAGGACGATAGCGCCCACTTCTTCGTTAGAAGAGGGCGTTGAAGTTAGGTGTGAAGCTAAGATGCTCTATTCTAATTCAGCGTCAAATAGCTCCCAATCGGCTCGGGAGTGTACGAAATGGATCCGGTCATCAAGTCGTTGATGTTCCGGGGACGAAAAGGAACTGAATGAAATCTCAAACGTGATTGGACGGTGGTCGCCCAAACCCAGCTCGTGAACTCTCCATGGTCCCATCTATGAAACTGGTCTTACACCTGAAACTATTGTAACTTATCACACTTCCGGTTGGATGCAGAGTGATATTTTCAGTAACATATGGTTTCCCCATTTTGTACACCATACGCATCCAACCACAGAGAACCCTGTTTTACTTATCCTAGATGGACATTCCACACATGTGAAAAATCTTAGTCTAATAGAACAAGTAAGAGAAAATAATGTCACCATCTTGTCAATACCGCCACATACCTCACATCGGCTCGAGTAAATATTACACGCAAGAACTGAAAATTTGGCAAAGAAACAAGCCTATCAAAATAGTTGAATTAGCAGATGTGCGTCAGATTTTTTCTAAAGCTTACACCAGGGCAGCCACACTATCAAACGCACAGAATGGTTTTCGAAATTCTGGGATCTGTCCTTTCGATCCAAATAAGTTTCCATATCATCTTTATGCTCATTCAGCTATGACAAGAAGAGATATTGTTCAAACAGAACCTGTAGAGCAAAATAATAATATTTTAGTGTGTAATGTTCCTGATACACAACTACCAGAAATTGCAATTTCTGTAGATATTTCATCTGATTCAGTGGGGTCCTCTAAGTGGACTCCATCAAAAAATTTGCACAAGGGGGATCTTTTTCGGAAAAAACAAGTGAAGACACCCCCAAAATTGTCCGTTGAAAGATGATGATAACTCAGGAAACATTACTTTCCTAGAAGAAATCATACCCATTCATAAGGTGATACCTAAGAAGGTACAGCAAGGTTCTAGAAGAAGGGGTAAAATGGCCATTATTATGTCTATCTATAACAATAAGTTATAACCAAGAATTGTTTGAATTATTGTTAACAGAATATGAATGCCTGAAGGGACAAGAGTGTTATACACAAATGTGGAAATACATGTGTCATATTCTATTTCATTTTATAATGAATATTTTTGTAGTTTTTCCTGAATTTTTTGATATTATGATAATAAAAAATTCTCTCTTATTCATAAAAAAACGGTGTTCAAAAATCTGGTTGTTGAGATTTTTGGCAATTACTCAAAAGTGGACTGTTACCAAATGATTGAGCCAGAGATGTTAAAATAAAATGTTTAATGTACAAAGTTCACATTCTCATGATAAACAGGTACTCGCACTTAGTTAAAATATATACAAAATTAACGACATCTAAACAGAGTAGACCTATTTACAAATATGAGAGATTTGAGTGTGTACTTTGAGTAAGTTGTGTTGCCTATTGTCAACTTGAGAAAGTTGAGAGTAGTATCATATTGATACGACAGACTTTAAGAGTGATAGGGAATGAAGAATTATGAGTTAAAACGTTTACAGTGATAGCCTGTCGTATCTATCAGAAAACAGAAGTTAACTACATAAATTATCTGTTTGAGTTGATCATGTATCAGATGAGACTTGAGAATAGAGAAAACTATGTAATGATACTTAGTGCTTGAGAAATTGATAAGTGTTTTAAGAAAGGATCTGTATCATACTAACTTAATTCGAGAAATTTATCATAGAATGATCAACGCTTACAGGAATAGCAGAGTCTATTAGAAAAGCAGAAGATTACTATGACATTGAATAATTGATATGAAATATTTGAAATGATAGAGAGTGATAAGTTGAGAACATTATTGATCTGAGCCTTATAAATTATGAGAAGGTAAAAAGTAACAATTACAAATGATACTTAAATAGTCGCAAGTCCAACCAACTTGGGAACATCGGGTGGCCTCTGTCAACCAGGTCCAGCACGGTCTATGTAAGCCATCTGTCAAATTGAAAAGTCCTGAGTATATAGTAAAAACTTGTGGTTGTAGAGTCCTCCTGATGCTCTCAAACTGACACGTTGAGATATCTGAAACTTATAAGGCCTGAGAAGTCTATTCATACAGAGTTAGAAATGCATACAAGTTATCTGACATAGTTTGATGAGAGAAAAAGTAATATTAGAGATGGTAAAAATATGACAAAAATGGTAACATGATATGCACAAGAAAAAAAGTTTGTGTGAACATAAGAGACTGGTCAGCGAAAGGCAATTATGAGACATATAATTTGAAATTGGCAGTCAGCACGTGGTTTGAGGCAGAAAGTTAGAGAACGTGGAAAATATACGATATAACCTGTAGCAGAAGTGTAGAGAATGAAATGTAGAGTGTATTAACGAATAAATGTGCTAGGATTGGTCGAATGTTTAAATGAGAAGATGAAAAGCCATGCAGGTGAAAGATGTGTCAGTTTAAGATTATTCCCGGTGATTTCAACTCATTAATTGCAGCGTTATACAATTGATTTTCAAGTTTCAAATTTATCGGATGGCCATAATAGAAGTTATTGGGGAAACCAGTTTTCAAATTCTCATTACTGCTGAACAATAAGACGTTTTTGGCCCAATAACGTACTTCATTGTGATTTTTGGACAATTATCCTATTCTGAAAATTCTAGTTTATCTCCTTCGAAATATAGAGATTACAGTGGTAGGCCGGAAATACTCAAGTTCATGACCATGGAATTTTCGTTAGAAAGTAACACCCGATCGATTGAGACCTGGTATGTACCTGAAAATTACAGACAATTCCGAAATAAATATTTGAATAAAATTGACGACAAAAAATTCCGAAAATGGAAATGAAAAACGTTTCCATAGTAAAACGATCGAGAAGAAGACTACCTAGGAGATGGGAAAAATGCTGAAGATCCTCATCAGGAAGAGTTATATTAAAAAAAAAGTAATAATTTAGGAATCCATATTGAAAAAACAAAAAAAAATTAGGCGGCTAACACAATTTTGAAAGTGAGTATAATAAATATGGACACACGAAGAAGAATTTTTATACACTTATCTATTCAACCAGTTGCTTTTACTGGAGCTTGCATTTTCCTATTAAAAAAGATACTTAAATGTGAATTACCACTTATTTTCGTAGTCATGAAAATGAGACCAATTTGGTAATTTTTATAATTCACTGTGATAATTTACTCATTCTTACTTCCTACTGAAATAAATGGACTAATTACCTCCAAAATAGCTTCTTCAAAATAATAATCTTATTTTTTTTCATAGTAGAATGACTTTTAATGATAGGGGGATGTCTTCAGATATAAGGTTTTCACACAAATCTGCATAGGAAAATAATAATAAATTGACAGGAACAGGCAAATATTATTGCACGGTGAACTTGAGAGGATACTTCAACTACAAAATAACGACACGTTCTTCTGAATGATCTAACACAAATATGAGGGTATTTATTAGATGTCAGCAATATTTGGACAATTAAATCTGGATTTTATTCAACACAATGATTTTGAACTACCGAAACATCATGAAAATTGCTGCAGTGTTAAGAACATTAAATCGTCCAGGGTACGTATTCTCCCGCAGTTGGAAATACTGTAGAAAAGCACTGACTTAAAATAGGAAGATTGTGCGCGCTTGTTCTGAAATCTTTCTCGCAATCTGATACAGTGTGATACTAAAAAAACCAACACTATTAATATGAAAATAGTAATAGTTATGAAGACGACATTTTCTGCATATAGGAAGAAACTGACGAGGAACTTGAAAATTTCTTTACCACCGTAAATTCAAAATTTAAAATTGAATTCACCCTTGAAAAAGCGATTAATAATTATATCAATTTCCTTGATCTCAACATTTCATTGAATGGAGACTGCTCCTTCTCCTACGATACCAATAGGCCAAGTAGGCCGGTGCCTAGGGCGGCAGATTTAGAGGGGCGGCAAATTTGGCAAATTTTTTTTTACAGATTTTTTTATAATTATACGTGTACACAATCTATACTATAATAAAATCGTGAACCTAAAATAGTCTGTACATTAAAGATATTCGAAAAAAAATTCGCTAGGATGGCTCAAGATGAGCAACTGAGTAGATTTAGATTTTTTTTAATTTCTTGTTTGTCTGTCTGACCGTTTGTTTGAATGAACATCACGCAGAAACTACTGGGCACTTTTACATGAATCTCCTTGAATTGTGTGGTCTGAAGTCCGGTTTAACATTTAGCATAAAATATTTATAAAAATTGTACCCTTAAGGAGGTCAAAAAGGGGGTCAACGTTTGTATGGAACTACCTGATTCCGTGGTCCAATCTCTTTGAAATTTTTCATGGACATTCTTTAAAGTAATTGGTGGAGGACCACATATTTATTTTTTTCAATTCGCCGGTTGTGGGGCGGCAATAGCTCTGGAGAGGTGTGGAGCGGACGCAGATACCTGAGTGATTTGGGAATCAAGGATCAGGCAATACCAATTACTTATCAAAGGCCATTTGCGATGAGTTTATTTTCTTGATGGGTCAAAAAGTCTTGAAACAGATTTCAGACGAGATAAGAAGAGCGAAAATTCTTCTCTAATCATCGATTCAACACCAGATATAGCACACGTGGATCAACTTACCCTTGTCATTAGATACGTTTTGGAAACAGGTGAACCGTGTGAAAGATTTCTTAAGTTTTTGCCGTCAGTAGGACATAAAGCTGACGAAATGTTTTCAGTCATTATTTCGGAACTCGAAACACTGGGCATAAATATACAGGACTGTCGTGGACGGTCATATGATAATGCCGCGAACATGTTTGGCATGTACAATGGCTTGCAGGCAAAAATTCGAAACCAAGCACCATTTGCACTTTACGTGCCTTGTTCTGTCCATTCTTTGAATTTAGTGGCAACTGCAGCTGCTGAATCATGCTCAGAAGCTTGTCGCTTTTTCTTGCTGCTACAGAAAATTTAGGTTTTTTTTTGTAAAGTCGACACAACGCTGGCTTAAATTAATGAGTGAAATCGGGAAAGGCAAAACCCTGAAGAGAGTGAATTTGACACGTTGGTCAGCCAGAGAGGACGCATGTAAAAGTTTAAGAGATTCTTGGCACGCTGTTATTCAGACTTTGAAATCAATCAAAGATGATTGTACTGAAAAGCTTGTCACGCGACAAGAAGCGGCGGGAATACTTTCGAATTTGGAGAAACTGGAAAAGACGGTAATGGTAGTTGTGTGGAATGTGTTTTTGGAAAGAATAAACAAAATGAGTCTTCAAATTTAGGCCTCCATTGTAGATTTGATCACCGTTGCCGATCTTTACGAACCACTCCGTAAGTTTTTTGTAGCTGAACGAGAGAATTTTAATTATTTCGAAGAAAAAGCGATGGAATTATAACAACGTATACAATAGAGATTGGTAAAAGACAACCGACAAAAAAAAATTGATGAAACATCTGAAGAAGTTATTATAATGACTACAAGTGAATCTTTTGGGGTTAATACGTTTCTCGTCCTCGTAGATCGGCTCGTTTCCGAGTTAGAGAAACGGCAAAAGGCCTACCTCGAGTTTAACGAGAAGTTTCCATTTCTAACCAAAATGAGTGAATTGTTACCATTGACCCTAACGAAAAAAGCCATTGCGTTGGAAAAAATGTATCCTAATGATTTAGAATCTGATTTAGTTCAGGAATGCTTACATTTTCAATGCCACCTTTCTTCTGAAAGAATTTCGATAAAACCAGATTCTGGATCATTACAAAGTCCATCTTTGTTTCTGCGAAAACACAATTTGGAGCATATTTATCCAAACTTGGATATAGCACTTCGCATGGCTCTGTGCACAGCGGTGACAAATTGTTCAGGTGAGAGAAGCTTTTCTTGCTTAAAACGGGTTAAAACTATCTACAATCTACTTTAAGTCAAGAAAAGCTTAACGCTTTATCTCTTTTGTGCATAGAGTCAGAACTTATGAAAAAGATTTCATACGACGATATAATTGATGATTTTGCAAATTTAAAATCTCGCAAGAAAATAATGTAAAACTTATTTGATCTCATTGTCTGTCACCATTAACTGATTGTTAACATGTTATATTTTAATAGAAATTGTTTGTATTGTTTTTAAACTGTTGAGTGCAATAAAAATTATGTAACAAAAACAATGTTTTCTGACCACTCATTATTTTGTCTGTGTTCATATAGTGTAGGTATTTTTAAGTCATGCCTTTCCCCACCTTATGATTAGTACATGCTGCTATTTTTAACCCCCGACGCAAAAAGAGGGATGTTATAGGTTTGACGTGTCTGTCTGTGGCATCATAGCACCCGAACGAATGAACCGATTTCAATTTAGTTTTTTTTTGTATTACAGGTGTTTTACGGGCGAGTGTTCTTAGATATGTTTGATGAAAATCGATTGAGCCGTTTGAAAGTTACAGAGGTTTTACGCTTTGAAGTCGGGGTTTTTTTGTTTTGCCTGTCAAATAAACTTGTTAGGTCAACATTAAACTCTCAGTACATAGCGGGTTGCAAAAATAATCTAATAACGGATAGAAATATCATTAAGTTCACAATCGTACTAATAACGGGATTAAACTAACGTATTGAATTTCAAAAAGTCAGTAGGGGCGGCAAAAATTGAATGGCCTACTAGCGGCAAATTTGTAAATCTGCCACTGGGAAGACCACACAGACAGATGCGATCATACCTTTTCAATGGTACTATATGTAATGTATGACAAATAGTTGTTACAGCATACGATGATTGTTACTGCAACTCATTGTTATTGGGTGGATTCATTCATTTTTATTCCAAGTTGCTTGCTCGTTTTGTGCGGCCCACGTATATGTTTATTTCACCTTACGATTAACGCGTAACATATGTTGGAGCATATGACCTATGTCATCCATGGGTACGAAGTCGTCGTTCATCCACACATCGTCGTGCAACACTTTCTTCGCAATCAATGAATTTCTCAATTTCTACAAATTAGAACTCTGGTGAAAAAAAGTGAATATTTCTCGCTCGTGAGTGACACGTTGATTCAGCCGTACTGTGAAACCAGGTAGGCAAAAGTCAGTGCTCCACATTCGATCTTCTTTCGAGTCATTTTTTCTTATCAGAATTTCATTGTTAATTTTCTATCGTTTTCATTTAATTTTCAAAGGCCCTTGTCGTGCCAATGAAAAATAAATACCTTATCACGAGTCAGTTCGCAGAGAGCTGTCAAGGCGACCGAGCGGGCGAGTGATATCGGGAAATAAAGTGTTTATTTTAATTCCTTTGTCATTTCCCTAATTATATATAAGTGAATACTACAAATTGGCGACGAGGTAAAACAAAAAAGTTGGTGGCTAGGGATTTTTGTATATCAGAAGGTGCGGACTTATCATATATCGTTAACACTGGATTCAAATATTCATGACTTTTCATACATTAATTGAAACTTTACACTCGTAGTGATTACTATCAAACGGTCTAAAAAAGAAATTGTGTGAATATTTCAAAATTAGTGGATAATGAATTTATTGACTTATCATTGTATTGTATTTATTCACGGAGAATACAAAGGAATTCAAATAAGATGACCTCGATGGTCGTGAAAACAGGATGCACCAAAAGCAAAAAATTACTATAATAATATCTTTCATGAATACGATACTTAGGACAGTTAGACTTCATGAATAAGATACATTAGTCAAATAGAATTAAAATGAATTCAATAATATTTTCTGTGAATAGGATGGACAAAATATGATATATTGGAGAAATACATGTTGAAATGAGACGTTGTGAATAAGATACATAAGTCAAATAGAAGTAAAATGAATTCAATAAAATTTTCTGTGAATAGAATGGACAGAATATAGTACAATCAGTATTACTTTCATTGAATATTGTTAAAGACTTAGGCGTTCTTTTTGATAGTCAGATGTCATTGGTCCCTCATATAAGTGATTTGCTGAGTGGTGCTTCTAAGCTATATGGTTACATCATTCGTAGCGCCAGACATTTTCGTAATTCCGGAACACTGATTCTCTTGTTTAACACCCTTGTGAGGACTAAACTTGAGTATGGCAGCCTATTTATTTATGTCATATTCAGCATTTGGAGTCAATTCAGCGTAGATTTTATAAATATCTTTCATATAGAGAGGAAGGCGTTTATCCCCCCAGAGGTACTGATCACGCTGTACTCTTGGGTCAAGTTCGGTGCTGTCTCGCTTGCAGATCGAAGAGGTTTGCAAGCAATCATTTTTTTATATAAGCTTGTTCGTGACGGAGTTGATTGCTCTTACCTACTGGGGAAGGTTAATTTCTATGTTCCAAGGCCAAACCTGAGATCTAGGCCTTTGTTCTATCTGGTCCCTCGTAGGAATAATTGTATGATTCGGACGCCTATTCAGCATATGTGTAACCTAGTAAACGGCTTGTGTGGGACTTGTGATATCTTCTTTGATAGTTTAACTGCCTTTAAGCGGGCATACCTCAATGGTTTAGCATAATGATATTGTATTTTTTTGTGTGTTATTATTAACATATACTATTGTTAATTTTTCTGTAATTGGGTTTTTAACCTGTAGCAAAATAAAACTGTTTATTTATTATTTAATGAATATGATACATTGGAGGAATATATGCTGAAATGAGTCTTTATGAATAAGATACATAAGTCAAATAGAATAAAAATAACATTTTCTGTGAATAGAAAGGACAGAAAATCGTTCAATCAGTTTACCTCTGCGATTATAAATAAAAAACGTATATGAATATATCATAATGTACCGTATAAAAAAAAATTAAAGGCCAACTTTCCTATGTTATAAGTAGTATAAAACTCAGTTCACTGAATTTATGTATACCTAAATGTTACTCATGTACACGAAATGAGAAATATATACAAGTGAGTCATCTATCGTATGATTAAAAAACAAAAATAGTTCCAGATGTCAAATTTATTACCATTGGAACCATTAAATTCTGAGGGTGAAGTAGGTTCTATAGGAGTACAATGGGAAAAGTGGGAAAGAGCACTAGAAATATATCTAGAAGCTGCTAATATTCAAGATACATCAGGAAAGAGAGCAACACTTCTTCATTTGGGGGTATTAACTATCCAAGTGATAAACTATAACTTGCCAGAAGCCCATGTAACAGAAACTAGCGCAGTTGAAAAACAGGATGAATAAAAGTAAACTTTATGAAACGCATATATTCTGATTAATTAAGCAAGAGTCCGAAGAAAAGTTAGAAAAACTCCTAATATGCCTGAGACATCAAGCACAAAAATGTAAATTCACTTGGACAGAAGAAAAAATAATTGATCAGGTTGTCGAAAACTGTCAATCTGTGGATTTGAGGAGAAAAGTATTAACTATGGGGATTCAATAACACTCGATTCAATTCTAGCAGAATAGAACGCATTAGAAGCTGTAATAAGGCAAACGGAAAATTTTGAAGAAAAGAAGACGTACAACATGTGAGGTCAAGCAGTCGAACATTACAAAAGCATACCCCAAAATTACAACAAACAGTGAAATATTGTTATCGCTGCGGCGCACATGATCACCTTTCCTACAAATGTCCAGCTATAAATTAGGTCCGTAACCTACATCTTAAGTTGTCCCCCTCGAAACAGAAATCGACCTGTCCGAGCATTTCTATCGAAAAAAAATATTTCGTCTGTAATCTTGTATGTTTCGTTTTCAAATGGCCACCCTGTATATAAGTGAATACTACACGATATTCCTCCAATAAAAATAACCGTTCTCAGGTTTTTATTTAACAGACTCCTCAACATCCCACTTTTGGAAGATAATCACAAGGAACTAAAAACTATTTATCCCATCGGTGAGAATAACGAATATCCCAGAGAATTTATAGATGACGTTAACACTTCGATAAAGAGAAAGAAGTTGTATCCCGTCTATTCAGTGCAGAAACGCTTCGTTTCTCTTCCTTTCTATCAAAATTTTAACAAGAAATTCATTCATGTCATAGATAAATAGGATAAGAGCATAGTAAAAAGAGTCAAAAGATAAAAAGAGACAAACAGAGCGGCATTTCAAGACATGCTCAGACTACCCCTGTTTTTGATTTGCATGAATACAAGAACGATGAAAAAAAGATTCGATGAACATCAAAACCGATCAAGCTCAGCACTAGGAATGATGGTACAACACCACAGAACGACAATGGACAACTTGGAGATATTACACAAGGGAAATAATTTCAAAAAGCTACATTACTTGAAAAATTACGGAATTATTAAAAATAAAAACAACCAACATTTATTAAACGACCCTCAGATTTCGACGGGAACGTGAATATTTTCAAATATATTGACACCACAAATTAATTTTAAACTTATCGCCTTCTACATTACATTGACATACTGACCACCGTATGCTCAGCTACCGCATCCCGTTTCATTTTTTCAGACATTTCCTTCTAGAATATTTCCATAGCACTTATATGATTGAGAAATTAATTCATAAGAAAAATTCCAGAGTTTACAATAGTGGATCCTTTTCATTTTTGGATGTTCTTTAGGAAAAACGTAATAGAACACTGTATATTAGAGTAATATACTGCAGAGAAGGTGAGCATCACTGTATATTAGAGTAATATACTGCAGAGAAGGTGAGCATCTCTCTTACCTCTTACCTAATCTAGAAATAAAAGAAAATATTCGGGAGAAAAGTGCAATAATTGTGTAATTTTAGTTCATCTGATTTATGTTTATAGATTGAATTGTGGATGGAATGTTGAAAGAATATAATACTTGAATTTTCAGCTGGCCTGATTATGGCGTAACGCTGAAATCGATAGCTAATATAATAACTTTATATAGTGTGTTTTATTTAAATAACCTTGCGATATAAAAATAACTGTCCTCAGTTTTTTATCATTTCCTCTGAAAGCTCAAATTAAAAGCAACTAAAAAGAATGTGTGAGGATTTTATGAAGTGTATTTCCCATAATTTTTCAAAAAATGTTAGATTTGAGAAATTGAAATCAGGTTTACTTAATAGTTATTCTTTATTTAAGATATGACATCAGTCAAAATTCAAGTGAAACATCTGAAGAAGTTATTATAATGAGTACAAGTGAATCTTTTGGGGTTAATACGTTTCTCGTCCTCGTAGATCGGCTCGTTTCGAGTTAGAGAAACGGCAAAAGGCCTACCACGAGTTTAACGAGAAGTTTTCATTTCTAACCAAAATGAGTGAATTGTTACCATCGACCCTAACGAAAAAAGCCATTGCGTTGGAAAAAATGTATCCTAATGATTTAGAATCTGATTTAGTTCAGGAATGCTTAGATTTTCAATGCCACCTTTCTTCTGAAAAGATTTCGATAAAACCAGATTCTGGATCATTACAAAGTCCATCTTTGTTTCTGCGAAAACACAATTTGGAGCATATTTATCCAACCTTGGATATAGCATTTCGCATGGCTCTGTGCACAGCGGTGACAAATTGTTCAGGTGAGAGAAGCTTTTCTTGCTTGAAACGGGTTAAAAACTATCTACAATCTACTTTAAATCAAGAAAAGCTTAACGGTTTATCTCTTTTGTGCATAGAGTCAGAACTTATGAAAAAGATTTCATACGACGATATAATTGATGATTTTGCAAATTTAAAATCTCGCAAGAAAATAATGTAAAACTTATTTGATCTCATTGTCTGTCACCATTAACTGATTGTTAACATGTTATATTTTGATAGGAATTGTTTGTATTGTTTTTAAACTGTTAAGTGCAATAAAAATTATGTAACAAAAACAATGTTTTCTGACCACTCATTATTTTGTCTGTGTTCATATAGTGTAGGTATTTTTAAGTCATGCCTTTCCCCACCTTATGATTAGTACATGCTGCTATTTTTGACCCCGACGCAAAAAGAGGGGTGTTATAGGTTTGACGTGTCTGTCTGTGGCATCATAGCACCCGAACGAATGAACCGATTTCAATTTAGTTTTTTTGTATTACAGGTGTTTTACGGGCGAGTGTTCTTAGACATGTTTGATGAAAATCGATTGAGCCGTTTAAAAGTTACAGAGGTTTTACGCTTTAAAGTCGGGGTTTTTTGTTTTGCCTGTCAAATAAACTTGTTAGGTCAACATTAAACTCTTCAGTACATAGCGGGTTGCAAAAATAATCTAGTAACGGACAGAAATATTATTAAGTTCACAATGAATGTACTAATAACGGGATTAAACGTATTGAATTTCAAAAGTCAGTAGGGGCGGCAAAAATTGAATGGCCTACTAGCGGCTAATTTGTAAATCTGCCACTGGGAAGACCACACAGACAGATGCGATCATACCCTTTCAATGGTACTATATGTAATGTATGACAAATAGTTGTTACAGCATACGATGATACATAAATACCTTATCACGAGTTAGTTCGCAGAGAGCTGTCAAGGCGACCGAGCGGGCGAGTGATATCGGGAAATAAAGTGTTTATTTTAATTCCTTTGTCATTTCCCTAATTATATATAAGCGAATACTACAAATTGGCAACGAGGTAAAACAAAAAGTTGGTGGCTAGGATTTTTGTACATCAGAAGGTGCGGACTTATCATATATCATTAACATTGGATTCAAATATTCATGACTTTTCATACATTAATTGGAACTTTACACTCGTAGTGATTACTATTCAAACCGTCTAAAAAAGAAATTGTGTGAATATTTCAAAATTAGTGGATAATGAATTTAGTGACTTATCATTGTATTGTATTTATTCACGGAGAATATAAAGTAATTCAAATAAGATGACCTCGATGGTCGTGAAAACAGGATGCACCAAAAGTAAACAATTACTATAATAATATTTTTCATGAATACGATACATAGGACAGTTAGACTTCATGAATAAGATACATTAGTCACATAGAATTAAAATAAATTCAATAATATTTTCTGTGAATAGGATGGATAAAATACGATATATTGGAGAAATACATGTTGAAATGAGACGTTATTTATTTATTTTACTTATTTATTTATTTATTTCACAAAAGAACGCTGACAGGTGTAAACACCCAATAGAAGCGCCCACTAATTACATATTTATAGACAACATTATAATATTAACAACAAATAAAAAGATTTTCCAAAATAATAGTGATTTACAATTATTGTACCTGCATAAACATCCCCTAACAATTTTCCTAAATGAACTTAGATTCTTTTCTAAAAATAAATCAATATTATTCACATGATTATTACATAAAGCTATCATCCTTGACAATGGTGAAAACCTTGCACTGTTGGTTCTATAGGTGGTCAGGTAGAATACAGGGGGTCTCCTCAGATGTCTTTGCGGAACATAAAAATCGATTGACTCTAAAATTTTGGGACAATCCAATTGATCTGAGAGTATCTTATATATGAAAACTACGTCGTTAATCTTTCTTCTGTCCTTCAAGCTGATCATCTTGAAATGTCTCAAACGAACAACATAATTTTCAGGATCCCGAGGTCTCAGGTGGAAACCTGTCCTATAACTCAGAAACCTAAGAAATTTAGCCTGCACACTTTCCAATCTTTCGATATGGACATTATATTGAGGACACCAAACCGAAGACGCGAAGTTGAGCTTACTGTGAACGAAGGCATAATACAACGCCAGAATTGCTTCACCACTATTGAATTGACGACATTGTCTCATAATCCACCCAAGAACTTTGTTACCTGAACATACTAAATTATTTATATGCTCATCAAAGAGGAGCTTCGAGTCTAGCATAACACCCAAATCCCTCACCACACCTGTGCGCCGCAGAACAGTTCCAGCAAAAGAATATTGATGGTAAAAAACAGACATATTTCGTGTGAAAGAAACCACACAGCACTTAGCTAGGTTCAAATGTAAGCTGAAATCTTCACAAAAGCGGAAAAGGCTGTCTAGATCACTCTGTAAATCCAACAGTCCTGAATGCTTTGAACTCGTGCAAAAAGTTTCAATACATCTGCGAACAACAGGAATTTACATACTTTAAAACACGTGTTTATTTTGTTTATGTAAATTATAAACAGAAGAGGACCCAAATGGGAACCCTGTGGTACCCCTGATGCTGAAAAAATGATCGCGATCTGAAACTTCCTATCTTGACATACTGAGATCTGTTCGTAAGATAAGACTCGAACCACTTCAACAAGGTGCCTATGACACCGACATTCTTTAGCTCGTTCAGAAGGGTTTAGATATTTATTCGGTCAAAAGCCTTACTAAAATCACTATATACAGCATCAACCTGGATTCCCTGGTCTAGATTGTATTGTATATATTCAATGAAACATATGAGATTGGTTTCAACTGATCTTTGACATCTTTGACAAAACCGTGCTGCTCAGGTATTATTCGAGAGTGCATATAACTAAGTAAACTTTTATAAATTATTAATTCAAACACCTTCTCGAATACACATAGCTTACTGATGGGACGATAATTTTCAACAGAATTTTTACTACTGCTTTTGAAAACGGGGGTTATGCTAGCAACCTTCCAGGATTGGGGAATAAGCCACTACGAAGAGATTTATTGAATATTAATGCAAGAGGGCTACTAAGGGCCGAACTAAACTTTTTCAGAAAGATGGGGGTATTGAATCAGGGCCAGCTCCCTTCTTTTTTTCCAATCCAAGCATTATCTCTTTAACCTGATCAGTAGTGACATCGAATGAGCTCAAGAAGTAATGGTCAGGAGAGCTTGTGCTTGCAGGGGCATTTTTAGATGGATCCGACCTAGTAAAGACGCCCTCAAAATAGTCCGCAAATAAATTACAAATTTCACTACCTGACTCACCTGTGCGTTGTTCATAGGTCATCTTATTTGGAAATCCTGAGTCCTTAGAACCAACAGAGACAAAGTCAAAAAGTTTTTTTGGACATCTTTTGACATCAGACTGAACTAAAATTAGGTATTTTTCATAATCCTTTCTGATTAGACATTTAGTTTTAGACCTTAAAGCTTGAAACATTTTATAATCACCATAGTTCCCATAAATTTTCCATTATTATGAATAAGATACATAAGTCAAATAGAAGTTAAATGAATTCAATAAAATTTTCTGTGAATAGAATGGACAGAATATCGTACAATCAGAATTACTTTTAGTGAATATAATACATTGGAGGAATATATGCTGAAATGAGTCTTTATGAATAAGATACATGAGTCAAATAGAATAAAATCGTTCAATCAGTTTACCTCTCCGATTATAAATAAAAACGTATATGAATATCTCATAATGTACCTTATGAAAAAAAAATTAAAGGCCAACTTTACTATGTTATAAGTAGTATAAAACTCAGTTCACTGAATTTATGTATACCTAAGTGTTACTCATGTACACGAAATGAGAAATATATACAAGTGAGTCATCTATCGTATGATTAAAAACAAAAAATAGTTCCAGATGTCAAATTTATTACCATTGGAACCATTAAATTCTGAGCGTGAAGTAGGTTCTATAGAAGTACAATGGGAAAAGTGGGAAAGAGCACTAGAAATATATCTAGAAGCTGCTAATATTCAAGATACATCAGGAAAGAGAGCAACACTTCTTCATTTGGGGGTATTAACTATCCAAGTAATATACGAGGGCCATTCAGAAACTAACCTCCGATTGGTCACAGTGCGGGTAGTGGGGGGAGTAGCGCGCCATCTGTGCATTCACGCGCCCAGCAGGTCAGTCGGCATCAAGCCGTAGTCGAGTGAACATCGTACCTGCGCTAGTTTAGTTTTTGTGGCAGTTTGAAATGTGTGCTGCAATAGAAAATCCCGCCAAATGTGAGGTGCGTGCTGTTATGAGGTTTTTTACAGCCAAAGGATACTCTGCAGCAGCTATTCATCGTGAGCTTTGTGCCGTGTACGGACCAAAATTTATGAGTGAAGAGTTGTCCGTGAATGGGTACGTTTATTTAAAAGTGGACGAGAAAACGTTCATGATGAAGAGAGGAGTGGTAGACCATCATTGGTGACTGACGAACTTGTTCAGACAGTTGATGCAAAAGTTCGTGAAAATCGACGTTTCACAATGGCGAAGTTGTCTACGAAGAGCTCAAAGATGCGGTCACAGGCTGGCTCAAGGCACAAGCGGGTGATTTTTATGCAGAAGGAATTTCAAAGCTTGTGAAGAGATACGATAAGTGCCTCAATCGTAATGGAGACTATGTCGAAAAATAGTGCAAAGATGTAGTTGTAAGATGTATATATTAAAATATTTTTACTTAACTTGGTGTATTTTTTTCAATTAACCGGAGGTTAACGGCCCTCGTACTATAACTTGCCAGGAGCCCATGTAACAGAAACTAGCGCAGTTGAAAAACAGGATGAATAAAAGCAAACTTTATGAAAAGCATATATTCTTATTAATTAAGCAAGAGTCCGAAGAAAAAGTTAGAAAAACTCCTAATATGCCTGAGACATCAAGCATAAAATGTAAATTCACTTGGACAGAAGAAAAATAATTGATCAGGTTGTCGAAAACTGTCAATCTGTTGATTTGAGGAGAAAAGTATTAACTATGGGGATTCAATAACACTCGATTCAATTCTAGCAGAATAGAACGCATTAGAAGCTGTAACAAGGCAAATGGAAAATTTTGATGAAAAGAAGACGTACAACATGTGAGGTCAAGCAGTCGAACATTACAAAACCATACTCCAAAATTACAACAAACAGCGAAATATTGTTATCGCTGCGGCGCACATGATCACCTTTCCTACAAATGTCCAGCTATAAATTAGGTCCGTAACCTACATCTTAAGTTGTCCCCCTCGAAACAGAAATCGACCTGTCCAAGCATTTTTATCGAAAAAAATTATTTCGTCTGTAATCTTGTATGTTTCGTTTTCAAATGGCCACCCTGTATATAAGTGAATACTACACGATATTCCTCCAATAAAAATAACCGTTCTCAGGTTTTTATTTAACAGACTCCTCAACATCCCACTTTTGGAAGATAATCACAAGGAACTAAAAACTATTTATCCCATCGGTGAGAATAACGAATATCCCAGAGAATTTATAGATGACGTTTTCACTTCGATAAAGAGAAAGAAGTTGTATCCCGTCTATTCAGTGCAGAAACGCTTCATTTCTCTTCCTTTCTATCAAAATTTTAACAAGAAATTCATTCATGTCATAGATAAATAGGATAAGAGCAGAGTAAAAAAGAGTCAAAAGATAAAAAGAGACAAACAGAGCGGCATTTCGAGACATGCTCAGACTACCCCTGTTTTTGATTTGCATGAATACAAGAACGATGAAAAAAAGATTCGATGAACATCAAAAAACCGACCAAGCTCAGCACTAGGAATGATGGTACAACACCACAGAACGACAATGGACAACTTGGAGATATTACACAAGGGAAATAATTTCAAAAAGCTGCATTACTTGAAAAATTACGGAATTATTAAAAATAAAAAATTGTCGGTTTGTATTTGTCTTTAATAATAATTATGTTCTTGTTCGAGCCGAAAACGAGAGCAGATGATTTTTTCGAATTCAGTTTCAACGCATGTTTTGCAGCAATGTCCGCCATCCGATTCAGATCCGCATTCATTCTCAACGCTTTATTATCCAGGTCACCTATGGCGAAATCGTAATAGAGCTGAAAGTCATCCGCGTACATAAGGACGCTAAAATACCGAATAAACCTGATGAACTGGCTAGTGTAAACCAAAAAAAGGAGTGGGCCTAGGATGTTACCCTGAGGAACACCATCTAGAATATTTCTAGCCTGGCTGGTTTTACCACTTAACTTCACACTGTGAACGTCCCGCCAGATATGACCCGAAAAGTCGTAGAGCATCCCCGCGGCCTCCACACGATGCTAAAATAGCTAAGAAAACATCATGCTTCATCGTGCCGAAGGCCTTGCTAAAGTCTAGAAGAAACAAAGCCACACACAGAGTCATCAAGCGCAGTATATCATCAGTCACCCCCAGCTGTACACCAGTAGTACTAAATCCAGGACGAAAGCCCGATTGAACTCCTGGCAAAATCGAATTTTTTCGAGATATTCGGCAAGTTGGTCAGCCATTGTTTTCTCGAACAGTTTGGATAAACCTGACAAAATGCTGATTGGTTTAAGATCAGAGAGCTCCTGAGAATTACGAGTTTTGGGAATAGGGGTAACCTGAGCATGCTTCCAGGATGAAGGGAACTTTGACTCAAGCAAAATTGAATTGAAGATGTTCACAATGAAAGGAAGTATTAGAGGATAATAAATCTTGATAAACAATATCGAAAGATTATCGAAACCAGGAGCACTATTTTTCAGATCCTTTGAGAATTTCAGAACCGTTTCCTCATCCCCAATACAAAAATTGAATTCTGAAAAAATCAAATTATATCTATAATAATCCAATACTGAACTGAAGCGGCACTCCGTCACTGGTAAGGGAGTGTGTAGCGGCACTCCGTCACTGGCAGGGAAGTGTGTAGGGATAACTTGGCGGCACTTCATATAGCCCCCGCGTAGCTCAATCACAGCGCTTCGGTGGCCTAGAGGTTAGCGCTCAAGTTTCACACCGACTAGGTGCCGGTTCATCGAAGTTGAGATCCGATCGTGATTTGTTCGATATTACAAGAGATTTGAGTTCCTTTCATTGTTCCCTACTTGAGGCATTCACGGTGATATGATGGAAATATAATCGCTTTTCTTTTGTTATAGCCTGATTTACCACATTACGCAAGTGCTTGTATTCCTCCCACCTATCCTCAGTTTTATGTTTTTTAAATCGTGCCTTCGCTTTGTCCCTTAACCTCAAAAAACCTCTTATGATTTATATAAAAGAGCAAAAGCCTCCTATCATTCTCTTATTAAGAGCACAAAATTTAAATACAACAAACATTTTATTGAAACATCAAATAATAAGAATAGGACTATGACGAGATATTGTTGATGATACTTTCATTATTTGGCAACATGGAAGAGACACTATAGATAAATTCCTTCAATATCTAAACAATCAAGAGGAATCAATTAAATTCACAATGGAAATCGAGAAAGACAGACAACTTCTATTCTTAGATGTACTCGTACATAAACAAAATGGAATCCCAAGAACCACTGTGTATAAAAAGCCAACGAACACAGGACAATATCTACATTTTGATTCAAACCACCAACTAAACATTAAATTGGGAGTAGAAAAATGTTTATTTGATAGAGCAATAAATATTTGTTGCACTGAAGAAGACCAAAATGAAGAAATAAATAATATCTCATAAACTCTTAGAAGCAATGGCTACCCCAAAAAATTTTTAGAAATAGCTAGCGAACAAGAGAAAGTTAACCTGAACCAACAGATATAAATCAGACCATTAAAACCGTAATTCCTTATGTAAAAGGTTTGTCGGAGAAAATGAGAAGAATTGGAAATAGATACAACATAACGACTGCATTCAAAACTCAAGACACTATCAGAGCTAAACTTACAAAAATTAAGCCTAATAATGAGACACAAAGGACAAAGAACTGCATATATGAATTACCTTGCGAGTGGGAACATCTTACATCGGAGAAACTAAACATCCTCTGAATGTACGAATAAAAGAACATCAGAAGCTTCTACGAGTACTAGACAGCGACAAATCCAGGTTGGTCTAACATGCTGTAGATGAGAATCATCGTATAAAGTGGGATGAAGCATCAATAATATCCAAAGAAGAAAAACTTGCAAGAAGAAAAATCAAAGAAGCAGCATTTATGAAAATAACACCTGATTCCATAAGTGCTCCATATATAGATCTGCCAGAAGTTTGGACGCCGATAGTTCGATCCAACTTGAAAAGATCATCATATCACAGATGAGTATATAAAACATCGTTTATTTTCTTTCATGACTTCTGTCAATATTGACTTTTTGAAAATTGATAATTTTCAAAAGGTTTTACTTTTCCTCCTTGATAGAGATAGAAGATGTCTATCGAAACGTCAGAAAACATTACATCCACAATAGATGATGGCAATAGCCCAAACAATCATTCAACAAGAATAGGACGGTCTTGGATATGGTGAATACTATGACTGGTAGAACAGCGAAGAATCGTAAATCTATTTCCCTTAGTATTGATGGCGTTTTATATAATGATCCCAAAGTAGCTGAGATATTTGTGGATTTTTCACCACGATCGCGGTGACTTCTGTTAATAGTTATTTCAAAGGTTCATTTCACACCACCTGTACAATTGCAAATATGCTTAATTCAAATTTCTTTATCTATCCGGTACTTGACCACGAGGTGGTTGATACTGTTAAATCATTGAAAAACCAAAAGCACTGGAGTCGATTTCGTTTCTGCCCTAATTTTGAATCTGATAATCAGTTGGCTAAGTCCTCATTTTCATAAATTTGTCAGTTACCACCGGAGTATTTCCTCACCCCTAAAAAAGCCTGCATTATTTCAGTCTTCAAAAAAGATGACATGACTGCGGTTTCGAACTACAGACCAATTGCCATCCTGAGTACCTTCACCAAAGTATTTGAGAAGATTGTATGTAACAGAATGATGGGTTATCTCGACAAATTTCAAATTGTTGATAGTGCTCAGCATGGATTCAGAGCTGGCCGCTCCACTCAAACTGGAGCGCTGAATTTTGTTGAGTTTATCTATAAGCATCTGGATCGTGGCGCGCATGCATAAAGTAATTACATAGAGATGTGTTCTGTGCGCTCCTGTTGCTGCCCTGTTTTTCGATTTGTCACGAGCATTTGATAGTATCTTGCATCAGTTTATTTTAGATAAACTTTATAACCTGGGATTCAGAGGTATCTTTCATGATTGGATTCGGAGCTACCTCATTAATAGACTTGTGTCCGTACGAGTTGACGATTTTTATTTAAGTGAGCGAAATATGAAATTGGGAGTTCACAGGGCTCTGTCCTGGGACTACTCTTATTTCTCTTGTTTATAAACGATTTACCTTCAAACTTGAATGAATTTTTCACCAAATTATCCAACTACAATAAATCTGTCCATCTGATTGTAAGGATAATATTGTTTGCTGATGATTCCTCAATAGCGCTTTCAGCAGAGACGTCCGAAGAATTAAAATATTTGTGTGAGCTTATTATTCAGGGTTTTGTTGAATGATGTCACAAAAACAGAATCAATATGAATCTCAGTAAGATAGTGTGCATTCGATTTAGTTTGTCTAACGTTGGGGGTGACACATTTTTTGTTCGGTCTTGAGATACAGTTATATGATCAAAAGACCACGTTAAGTTTTTGAGCGTACACACTGACAAAAATTTAAAATGGCATTCGCATATTGATGCTCTTTGTAAGAAACTCAATAGCTCCTTTTACGCCTTGAGTCGTGTGAATAGTTCACTTCCTTTCAGATCTCTGATTGATGTCTACTATTCCTTAGTATATAGTCATCTATCCTAAAACATTCACCTTTGGGGTAATTCTTCAGATGTGAATAGAGTTTTCATTATTCAAAAGAGAATTATTCGCTTAATATTTAATTGCCATCCGCGGAGCTCCTGTAGACCTCTTTTTAGGGAAAAAATATTCTTACTTTGGCCTCCTTATTCATACTTAAATGCCTTATATATGTGAGAGAAAATGAGGATAGTAACTTAAAACTTTTTAGTTTTCATTCACACGATACTAGATATAAAAATTTAGAAAGCACTGGCGTGAAGTCAGATTGCTTTGGCGCTCTTGTTGAGCTACTTGCGAGTAAATATTCAAACCATAACAAATCTATAAGCACTCTGATCTGATGAACAATTTTCTTTTCTCGTACTATGGGACAATAGTATATATAGACAAATCTATATCTCAAATTAAATATAACTACTCATAATTTTCCCCAAGTTTTGTTCGAAGCTATAATTTCCTTTCCCTAAAAACTTACGTCAGTGCTTTTCTGAATTTTGACAATGTATATTATTTCAGCCACAGAGATTGAATTCTATCTCTATGATTTCCCGTTATGAAAAATTTTGATTACCTAATAATACTCCAACTGACATTAATTAATGAGCCCGGCATTTGTCAATCGAATATCGATCTGTGATGGCCATCGTTCAGAGAAAATCACCGGGACTTCATGTCATTTCTCTAGAGCATCAATAAAAAGTTTATATGATAAGTGAGGTGGTTTATAAACAACAGAAATTACAAAAGAAATTCCCTTACAATGAATTTTAACGAATAACTGTTATAAATTAGAATTGTTTGGAATATCAAGCCGTTCAAATCGATATCTATTATGAATATATAACGAAACCCCCCCGCCTCTTGCACCAGTGTTTCTATCTGCCCTTATCAAATTGAACTTCGTAATCATCAAACTTCTCGAATCAACTGAATCATTTAACCAAGTCTCTGACAGTGCGAGTATGTCAAATTTATTCTGTTCAATAAGGATCTTTAATTCATAAAATTTTGGAACCAAAGATTGTTCATTCAAATGATCCAACAGAAGCATTTCTTAATGAATTCGCCAGTGCGCCAGAAGTGCAAAAAAAAACATGACACAACTAGTAAACCGTAACACACGAAAATTAAACTTACTAACTACACACCAGAGATCAGTTTTTTAACACCCATCTCCGATCTGACGAAGACAGCTCCGTTGGACGTCCAAACATTATTGTTGACTCTCTGACAGGTTTCCATCTGTCGTGAGTAAGGTCTTCCTTCATAACTAATTTCGAACCTTTGAGAAGTTTTTTTTTCTTGAATATAATATTTTTAAATTCGGTATTTCTGTAAACAACGATGAGATGACGGAAATTCTTCTTTCTTCTTATCAGTGGCACCTGTTCTGTACACAGATGTGATTTCATCGACGACCGATACGTTAAGCTTATCTTGAAAGAGTTTCTTGACCTGGGGCAACACATTTTCTTCATGGGATTCCCTGATGCCGATAAGACGGATGTTTTAATTTTTGGTTCTCTGCTCGAGATGATCCACTTTTCGTTCTAGTTTCTTACGTGTGTTTTCGGTGAAATTGTTTTCATCTTTGTCAGCACCGGATTTAAGAGCTTGAATTTCATTCTCCCGAGTGCCTATTTTAGCCTCATAAATATCGAATTTTCAGCGAATTTCGTACTGATGGTCTTGATGATAGCATCAGATATTTCCTTGACAACTCAAAAATGGAGGGCGTGCCAATGGATATAAGACCAAGAATCAACAAAATGCATCACAACACCAACACAATAGAAACAATGAAAGTGGTAAAAGCGGCGTTGGAAGAAACTATCGCATCCTCATTAAATTTTGAAGATCTATGCCACCTGGTGTATTGTGTGTTCATAGCTGTTAATGCAATTCATGAAACGAAAATAACCGATAACAATCAAGAAAACAATACCACACAGAGACCCCCGTGGAAAGACTGAATTAACAAAAAAATTAATGCACTGGGAAGGAAATAGGAATGCTCCATGCTTACTTGAATAGAGAAAACCCTACCAAACAGGTGGAGAAGAAAGCTTAAATATATATTCCCGGAAAATGAGGCTGATGAAAAGTGATGCTTAATACCACTTAAGACTTCAAACTCGCAAAGAGACCTTAAAATAGAAGATTGCTGCCCTAGGGATTAAGCTCAGGAGATATAATGAAAAAACAAAGGGATAATAAGAAAATAATCTGTTTACCAACAATAAGAAAGAATTTTATATGAGACTCGAAGAGAATCGAGCAGATGTAGATACAACGCCTCCGCAAGATCGAAGACCACTCCAATATGAATGAAATGGCAGCAATCCAAGTAACAGAGGAAGACATACGCGCCACAATTAAGCGTATGAAAAACTGGTCTCCACTAGGAATAGGTGGCATCCGAAACTATTGATGGAAGACCCTGACTTCAACACATAAGGTACTAGCGAGCCTCATACTTACGGCACTCGTGAAACCTGGTACCGTACCAGAATATTTCACAGATGGGATCACACACTTGCTACCAAAGAAAGGAGACTCGTGACTGCCAAGTAATTATAGACCAACAATTTGCCTACCCACGGCATACAAAAGCATCACGTAGCCTACAAGATCAATGGCCACAGACAATCGAAAAAAAAGGACGAGGAAGCAAGGGGCTCTTGGTGATAAATAACATGCCGACCAAGTAAGCGAAAACCTCCTCAAGAACGTCTCGATGGCGTGGATAGATTACAAAAAGGTATTTGACTCGGTGCCTCATACTTGGCTTCTTGAAGTTCTCAAGACCTACAAGGTGAACCGTTAGGTAATCGCATTGCTCAGATATCTAATTAAAACCTGGCGCACTACTTTGAGAGTTCACAATGGAGCAGCCACATACCTTACAGCTGAAATACAGATAAAAAGAGGTATTTTCCAAGACGACAGTCTGTGCCCTTTGTAGTTCCGTCTCGCCCTCGACACCCTAAGTAAAATACTTAACAGATCAACGTTTGTATACTCTATCAACGAACACATCAGGCTTTCGCATCTTTATTACATGGACGATTTGAAGTTGTATGCAAAAGGCAAAACACAACTGGAAGGACTAATGAAGCTCGTAAGAACGTTCAGTAAAGACATCGACATGAGGTATGGTCTGAAAAAATGCTTGACAGTGACCGTGAGGCGAGAAAAGATAGTAAACATGTAACATCCTAGGTTTTCTTTCATAAAAAAATCGTAGTCCCATTTCACCCTATGTTGAGACGCCACTGGCCTCACGTACCTCGAAAGAGAAAAGAGAGTTGATTGTCAAAATACATCCTATGTTTAGAAGCGTGAAGTTAGCACGTTACGCGACTGCGTGTCAGGGGAACCGGAAGAGAGAAGAAATGGAAGATGGTGGATTATTATCAGTTTACTGCTGAGCGAATTAAGTGCCTTTTTCGAAAGTTTTAACATAGGTGTTTAGTGAAGTGCTTGTGTGAGTGCAAAACCGAAGCCATTGCTACATTGAGTGCCGCTCGAATCTATTTTTCAGGTAGAATTCAGATTAATTTAAATATTATGAACGACTAAACGTTTACTAACCTTTTTGTTGGTAAACAACATTGGTATTCTCATTGTTTCAGGAAATTTAGTGTGTTTTCATATATAGGCCATTATTATAGATTGTTTCCTTAATTATTGTTTAATTCAATGATGTATTATTAGGTTGTGTTTGGGCATTTGTCATTAATACTGTTGTCTTGTAAATGTAATTCCTTTGTTCACACCATGTTTTGTTTGATTCATATAACTCTATTTCATTTGTTCACATAATGCTTGGTTTTGATTCATATAACTCTATTTCCTTTGTTCTCATAATGCTTTGTCTGATTAATATAACTCTATTTCCTTTGTACACTTAATACTTTGTTTGATTCATGTAACTCCTTATAGCATGTGATTCCACCATTTTTGATATTATTGCCTTTGCAGTTCAGGTGTCTATCATAACAACGAATGCCTTATTTTACAGCTTTCTACAATGTGTTACTGGAGTGTAACCGATCAAGTTTATTTACTGTACCCTATGGTGCAATAGGAATTGCCAATCTCTCTGTAGTTCTGAGCCTGTGATTAAGCAGGAACGTATGGAGACCTCCACTAGTGGTAGTACTAGTATGGTCAATATGGAATAATGGATGTAACCAGTGTACGTAGCACTCTGGTGTTATATCGAAGGTTAACGTTGTTAAGTTACCTCTATGTCATATTATCATTATGTATGTCTTGTACTGTTGTTCTTGGTCATTTTACTGTGTAATGTACTTGCCTTACTAGTCATGGTTATTGTTGTGTATATTTCGTACTGTGTTAACTTATTCTTCTTACTGTCGTGATGTATCTTGTTGTCGTTATGTATATTTCCTTCGGTTGATTATGTAGATTCTCTGCTTTCATTATTTATATTGCTTATGATCGTCTATCTATACCTGTCTCTGCTATTTATGTCCATAATGCATTCTGGTTCTTATTATTTACTTGTGATTGATATTCTATGAAGGTTTGTTGTTTATTTATGCCATGATCTCGTACTGCTATTTATTTATCTATATGCTCGTATTACATGATATTTCATTTAGGGGTCTCGAGATTGTGGACCATTCCTATACTGTTGTATGAGATTTCTTAGGTTCCTGGATCGAAGGCCTTGAAGGGCCAGTCCCAGACGCCTTAAGGTAGGGACCGTTACCATCATGTGCTATAAGGCATGAGAGAATATACCTTTTATATCAACCGCGAAACTTTGTCATTTTTTCAGAGCCGCCGCTGGACCTCCATGACCTTCCCCGTGTTCCCAATTCCTTAGCTCATACAATATTATAGTTATGGCTCACATACCCTTGGGCCGTGGCCATGACGATGGTCATAATTAGTCATTTACTTATTTGCCATGATTGTTATCCTCTTGCATTATTGAAGTATACATTTGCTATGATTATTAATTCTTGCTGTACCATTGAAGCTGCTATATTTACCATGTTACTATACTCTTGTATTATGGAAGCTGCTTTGATTATCCTGATTATCGTCTGTGCTGTATTGTTATAGTTTCTTTTCCTGGATTGTTATACTCACCTTTGCTAACTGTTAATATCTCATCATTTAGTTTTAAACAAGTGACCAAACACCACCTAAAGGGGTTTTATGCCTGAGGCTTTCCCCTATATTTTTTTAGACCCTTAATAAATAGCTGATTGTCTGGGTCTAACCGTTGTGTTTTATTTACCATCTTTGTTTCCCAATTATTTTCACTAATCTCAATTATCACGAACTTGAATTATTACGTAAACATAACGTAGAGTCCTACCCTTGCTAGACGATCACATTAAATGGCCAAGTCTTTGTATCTGGAGTCATTCAGACTCCAGTGCCGTAGTTAGTTTTGAAAATGATATTTGTCATTCTTTTTCGAAAGAAAAAAAGTGGCAAATGTTACAAACAGGGAAAGCGTAATTGTGTCTGATGGACGACAGGTAACTGGTTTGAGTTTAGAGGTCCGATATGAATTTCTAGGGGTGCAACAAAACTATGAGAGAAAACAAAGATATCACTAAGACCGAACAGCTGAGACGAGTCAAAAAAGTACTAATAACTGAACTATCAGCAAAAATAAGATGATGGCAATCAACAGTTGGGCTATACCAATGTTTACATTCACAGCAGGAGTTATCTCGTGGTCAAAAACTGAGCTTGAGGATCAGGTTCTTCCAAGTAGAACCTATGCCAAACATATTATGAAACAAGCTGTAGACAACACCAAATGCAGATTAGCAGATGGAGCGGAGTAGTCGATCCAACACCTTGCAACGGCTTGCACCCCTTTTTCGTACGCCGCTGACTTGAGACGATTTCGCGATACCATGCATTGTGGAAGATGTATGTGCTCAATGCTTATTTCTGTGTTCCGGAAGCTAACCTCTATCGGTGACCTTCAGCCATTTCTGTTCACGTTCTGTTTCACGTTCATATTCTGAAGAAATTAAACAGATCAATTTCTAAGGGTAACTTTTCTGAATCAAATATCTGCGAGAAGTACGTGATCATTCTCGGTAAGTGGATATATTTCCTCCCAGGAATTGGATTTTGGTGTTTTTCGGTTATTCATGTGAGGGGCACGTTTTTATTTTTACTTTAGCTCGATTAACTTCAGGACAGAACTCCTTCTCGGTTTAATTTGTTGCTCTGATGTGATTTTACAATAATTCAGTTTATATTTGTCTAAAAAGAAATCGAGAGGGAGCCCTGTTATATATGTCTTTGTATTTTCTAATGCTCTCTTGTTCACTCTAATATAGCTCCTCCTGGGGCTTAAATTGCATCTCATGACGAAGCCAAGAACATCACAGTTTGATCTGGAGATGAGTTATATCATAGGCTGTTGAGCTACGTCCTTTCACTGGATTAAGCACTGTTAATTTGAGCTTGTGGCATGGTCACCTTCTTCGGCTGAGATGAGAATTGCATTGTATCAAGTAGCTGTCTGAATACGATAGAGAATTCGTGCAGAAACCATCTACATGCACTGATCCCTTGGCAGAGAACATCTTCGTGGAATTCACCTTATATCTGGAAAATTGGAGGATGCGCTTGGAGGCTCGACAACTGTTAAGATAAGTCCCTAATGTGTGTTGTACTTGGGAGATTGGACATTTGACACAATTTGTAACTTAATATTGTATCTTTTTATTGTACTCATTATATTTGTCAAAAACCGAGGGGAGTTTTGTTGCTGGGATAATCAAGCCCACCCTGAGAAAATTAAGAGTAGAGTCTCATGCTCACCATCACTACTTAACGTGGCAATTAGCACGTTACACATTGGCGCCCAACGTGGGGCTCGAGGAACCTGGCAACAAATTAATCTCACTTATAACGACAAAACCAGTCTCTCATAGTATTTCGTTATCTACATTTATATATTTTGCTATTGCATGAGTTGATGTTATCTACCTTTCTGTTTACTGTTATCACGTGCCTTAACTGTTATCATTTTGTGCCTTTTTAACTCCAATTATTATCTTATATCTAAAAAAATTTTTTGAAGTCATGAATCCGGACTCCTTAAAGAGTCATGAACTCGCTTATGAGGTTGCGATACGCTTGGGCAGGGATGACAGGAGAACCGTTGAATTTAATCGTAAGATTTTGAGAGGTCTTTTGGCACAAGCAGAGAGGGATGGAGGTCCTTCTGAGTATCGGAGTATTTTTTCTGTAGAGGATGACTTTCATGAGCTTTCTCTTTCGATTTCCGATTTAGAATCGAAGATATCTAAATTAACTCATAAGTCTGGCCTTGCCGATTTGGCCAAAATTGAGGATAGGTTATCTCACTGTGCTGGTCGCTTGAAACGCATTTCACTTGAGGACGATACCTTGAGAGTCAAAAGCATGACATTAGGCTTAAGATTATTGATTTAGAGGCAGATTTCCATGACCACAAGCTCTTGACTAAAACTGCTACCTCCGTTCTTTCGGATCCTGTCACTCCAACTTCTCACTCTTCCTCTTGTGTACAATCATTTAGTAGTAAAGTGCCTGTTTATAAATGGAACATCAAAAAATTTTCTGAAAAGAGCCACTCGTGCCATTTCTCGAACTTTTGGATACTTTAAAGATCTCTCGTGGCTGTTCTGATGAGGACTTATTTGCCTCGGCTTCAGATTTATTTGAGTCAGATGCCTGGACTTGGTGGCACAATCACTTCGTTAGAGGATCTTTCAGCACGTGGTCGGAAATGGTGGATGCGCTCAAGGATGCTTTCTGCATACAAATTATGATCAGGTTCTACTCGATGAAATCAAATCGAGAAAGCAGCGTTCACGGAAAAGTGTTGGTGTTTTTATATCCTCGATGGAAGCCCAATTTTATCGTTTAAATGTTAAAATTCTGAGCTAGAGATGGTTAGGATTATTAGATCGAATTTGCTACCGGACTATGTGAGGGCATTGGTTTTGAGAGATATTGATACTCTGTCTGATCTGACCTCCTTGTGTAAAAGAGTGGAGGGTACTCTTGGGTTGAGCACCGTGAAGTCTCGTGAGGTTTCTCAGGTTAACTTGATTACATGCTGGAATTGCGACAAAACTGGACATAAATATTCATCATGCGTTAGGCATCGGAATATATTTTGTTATGGCTGTGGAGCCAAAAATCTCGTAAAATCAAGGTGCTCTAAGTGTTCAAAAACGCAGATGCTGGTCACGTTATGGCAGAGGGCGTGATTCGGCATTTAGATCCTGCCAGAAGTCCAGGTCCAAGCGGCACAACATTGTAGGTACATTTGATCGTGAGGATTTTAATGATTGGTTGCTGAAAGTCAGAGCCTTCTGTTCAACTGAGAAAACACATCCCTTAACTTCCCAGCCAGAGCCTCTTACTCATTCTGTGTGTCCCTTGATAGAGAGAGTTTTTGATGATAATAGACCTTATCTTAGAGTGAAGATTTCTTCTGAAAGTATCTTAGCGTTATTGGATAGCGGTAGTAATGTGTCGATTATTGGTTCACCGTCGTGTTTTGCTGAAGAAGTTGAATTTACCTTTGAATTATGATGTTTCCTTACATGTCACCACCGCTGATGGAACTTTGCAGAGTACTCTGGGTTATGTTACTCTGAGTATTGAATTGGATGGTGTCTCGAGAGCTCTTAGGGTGTTAGTTATACCTTCCATTTCTCAGGAAATGATTCTTGGGATGGATTTTATTCAGACTTTCAACCTTAGTCTGAACTTCACTGATTCCTCTTATAATTCTTTCAGTGCTAAATTCATCTGCTGTTCATGTGATTAGACCTGCTGATGCCTTGACTCCGGCTCAGAGATGTAACTTGGAGGAAGTCATTGATCAATTTCGAATACTTGGACCGAAGGATAAAATAGGTAGAACTCATCTTCTAACACACTCCATTAAGACGGAGGGATCTCCGATACGTCAGCGTCAATATCCCCTCTCACCTGCTGTGCAGTCTGTCCTCAATAGACAGATAGGCGAGATGTTAGAACTCGATATCATTCAGCCTGTTACCACTGCTTCTCCTTGGTCGTCTCCTCTTTGGTTGGTGAATAAGAAGGATGGATCATATAGAGTTTGTTTTGATGGCAGAAAGCTGAATTCTGTTACCCTCCTGATACATATCCAATGCCTTTGATTGAAACTATAATTAGTAAGGTAAGCAATGCCTCCTTTTTGTCCTCAGTGGATCTGAAGTCTGCTTTCTTTCAAATTCCTCTTGATGATGAGTCCAAGTTGAAGACTACATTTGCTGTTCAAGGTCGTGGTCTCTTTTGTTTTAAATTTCTTCCTTTTGGTCTGAATAATGCCTCCCAGGCTATGTGTCGTCTCATGGACATGGTCATAGGTTCATCACTGGAACCGTATGTGTTTTATTATCTGGATGATGTAATTATTGTCACCCCTGATTTCGAGACCCATGTTAGAGTGTTGAAAGATCTTGCCAACCGTCTTAGAGAAGCCAACCTTACTGTCAACTTTGAAAATGTCAGTTCTGTCGTCCCTCACTCAAATTCCTGGGATTTTTGGTGGATGAGCATGGTCTACGAACGGACCCTGATAAGGTTAGATCCATTTTGGAATATCCTGTCCCCACTAACACCACTCAGATTAGGCGATTAATTGGTCTCATTGGATATTATAGGCGATTTCTGAAGGATTTTTCTAGTGTCTGTTCTCCTATTTTGACCTTTTGAAGGGTCGTAGGAAGGGACAACCTGTGCAATGGACAGATGATGCTAACACTGCCTTCATAAAGATAAAGCAGTTGCTCACCACGACTCCCATTTTGGCCAGTCCGGATTTCTCCAAGCGCTTTATTCTTGCTTGTGATGCCTCAGATGTTGGTGTGGGAAGTGTACTCTTTCAGGAAACCGATGGAGTTGAACATCCTATAGCATATTTCAGCCAATCCTTGTCAAAGTCTCAGCGAAACTACACCACGACAGAGAAGGAGCTTCTCGCCGTTCTACTTTCTATCGATCGATTTCGCCCTTACATTGAGGGAACTGAGTTCACGGTGATAACAGACCACTCTTCCTTGCAGTGGCTACATTCAATGAAGAATCCCTCTCCCAGAATTGCTAGGTGGATGGTTCGATTATCTTGCCATCGCTTTAAGATAGTCCATCGGAGTGGCTCCTGAATACCGTTGCTGATTCCTTGTCCCGAATCCCTGAGGTGGCTGTTCTTGATCTTGGTACCTTGAAAACAGATAGTTGGTATCGTGACATGTGTGACAGAGTTGGAAGGAACCTGAGTCCTTTCCTGATTTTAGGGTCTCTGAGGGTGTTTTATACAAGCATATTATGTGTAGGTCCAGGTTCTCGGATAACTCTCCGGAATGGAAAATTGTGGTTCCGACGGCGAACAGATTGGAGCTTTTAAAGAGATATCATGACGATCCCTTGGCTGGACATTTTGGTGTTTTTAAGACCCTCTCTAGATTGTCTCAATTGTACTATTGGCCTAAGATGAGAAACTCCGTGAAAGCTTACGTTCGTAAATGTGGGGTGTGTGCTTCCTGTAAGTCTGATAATTTGCCACAAGCTGGTTTGACGGGAAATTACCGAAACATCAATCATCCTTTTCAACTGATATCTGCGGATTTAATAGGTCTATATCCTAGGTCAAAAGTGGGAACCAGTATGTTCTCGTGGTCACGGATTGGTTTACGAAATTTGTCTTGGTGCATCCTATGGCTAGAGACTACCGCTAGGGCTGTTGCCAGCTTTGTGGAGAATCAGGTTTTCCTTATCTTTGGGGTTCCTCAGATAGTAGTGGTGGACAATGGAGTTCAGTTTATTTCTAGGGAGTTCAAGAGCTTGATCGAGAGGTATAAAGTACAGAAAATATGGTACAATGCGAGTATTTTCCTCAAATAAATCCTACTGAGCGAGTAAACAAAACGATAACAACTGCCATAAGATCCTTTATAGATGAGAATCATAACACCTGGGATCAAAATATTCACCAGATTGCTCAGGCTATTAGGTTGGCCAAACATGAGGTTACTGGTTATTCCCCTTCTTACTTGTGTTTTCATAGAAACGTCCCTACAGATGGCGCATTTTTGGATTGATTTCAGATAATGCTCGCAATCTGGTTGAAGTGGAGAACAAGCTTTTGGATCCATCTCTGCAGCTCAAAGAACTTCCGGAGATTTACAACACTGTCCAACATAGACTGTTAGATGCATATAAGAAAAATGCATGTCGATATAATCTAAGGAAGCGTGACGTTCGTTTTGCGGTAGGTGATAGGGTTTGGAAAAAGAACTTTGTCCTTTCGGATGCTTCCAACAAGTTTTCTGCGAAACTGGCTCCTAAGTATGTTCCCTGTATTGTTGATAAAGTGGTGTCTCCATTGGTCTATGGCCTGAAGGATCAGAACGGACACAAGTTGGGCAACTTTCATGTCAAACATCTCAAGCAGGACCTAACTCGTCAGGAGTCCACCAGCTCTGGTGGGGATGATCATGAGTAGCACGATTATGACCTTTGCCTCCTTAAACTCTTTCTTTCTGGTGCACCCCTTTTCGATTGGCAGTTGTTGCTTGCATTATCTTGTGTTTTTGTGGTTTAGCCATGTTTGGTTTGAGCCTGTGGAGGTTCCTTTGGGCCTTTGGTGCTTGTATTTTCTTCAAATCTCGCAGGTTACGAATCTTCTTTGCAAGTGTTGCCGTTGATCTGTCTGGAGTACATTGCGAATATGCAGCTGATAAGCCCTCTTTGGTGTAACCGCCGGTGTATTTTGGAGTAGTTTTTGAATTTGACGTCGAGTGACACTCTGACGTTTTCTTGTGTGGATTGAAAGAATTGAGGCTTACCTTATTTTGTCGTAAATATCTTGTCTGATCTTATCATACATATCTTGTCTTATCTTGCCGCGAATATCTTACCTTACCTTATATCACATATCTTACTTTGTCTTACCGTGGGTGTCTTGCCTTATTTTATCGCATGTATCTTGCCTTACCGCGAGGTACATATCTTACCTTATCGTGCACATCTTACCTTACCTTATCGTACATATCTTACCTTACCTTATCGTATATATATCTTACCTTACCTTATCGTACATATCTTGGTTTGCCTTGTCGTATGTATCTTTCCTGTGATTCCTTATCTCGATTTTGTCTCTGTAAGCTTATGCTTGCTGGCGCCCAATAAATTAAGCTGTGGTACCCTGGTGACGGAGGGGTGTTTTGGATCCGCCATAGGCCTGGGAATGTGATCGTCGGACATCTGACGTGTTGATAACTATATATATCTGATTTTGACGTTTATCGATTTTGACATTTCCCGATTTTGACATTGGTTTTTATCTTTTCTATCTATTATCTATACCTACTTGTGTCTCTATGTATCCCGCTAGACTCGCTAGAGTGTGACCTGTCGTTGGTCGTGCATCAAGCCGTAGCTTTTTGCCCGTTCTCTCTCGTCGAGTTCCTTGCCTTGGCGTATCTTGGTATCTGGCCACCCTCAGTGACCACATATCTCATGACATTTGTTTAGTTGACTTATATTTCAGGATTTTAATTGGAAAATTTCTCATTCTGAAAAATTTTCTTTCCTGGGAGGAGGTGTGCAACGGCTTGCACCCCTTTTTCGTACGCCGCTGACTTGAGACGATTTCGCGATACCATGCATTGTGGAAGATGTATGTGCTCAATGCTTATTTCTGTGTTCCGGAAGCTAACCTCTATCGGTGACCTTCAGCCATTTCTGTTCACGTTCTGTTTCCACGTTCATATTCTGAAGAAATTAAACAGATCAATTTCTAAGGGTAACTTTTCTGAATCAAATATCTGCGAGAAGTACGTGATCATTCTCGGTAAGTGGATATATTTCCTCCCAGGAATTGGAATTTTGGTGTTTTTCGGTTATTCATGTGAGGGCACGTTTTTATTTTTACTTAGCTCGATTAACTTCAGAACAGAACTCCTTCTCGGTTTAATTTGTTGCTCTGATGTGATTTTACAATAATTCAGTTTATATTTGTCTAAAAGAAATCGAGAGGGAGCCCTGTTATATATGTCTTTGTATTTTCTAATGCTCTCTTGTTCACTCTAATATAGCTCCTCCTGGGGGCTTAAATTGCATCTCATGACGAAGCCAAGAACATCACAGTTTGATCTGGAGATGAGTTATATCATAGGCTGTTGAGCTACGTCCTTTCACTGGATTAAGCACTGTTAATTTGAGCTTGTGGCATGGTCACCTTCTTCGGCTGAGATGAGAATTGCATTGTATCAAGTAGCTGTCTGAATACGATAGAGAATTCGTGCAGAAACCATCTACATGCACTGATCCCTTGGCAGAGAACATCTTCGTGGGAATTCACCTTATATCTGGAAAATTGGAGGATGCGCTTGGAGGCTCGACAACTGTTAAGATAAGTCCCTAATGTGTGTTGTACTTGGGAGATTGGACATTTGACACAATTTGTAACTTAATATTGTATCTTTTATTGTACTCATTATAATTGTCAAAAACCGAGGGGAGTTTTGTTGCTGGGATAATCAAGCCCACCCTGAGAAAATTAAGAGTAGAGTCTCATGCTCACCATCACTACTCAACGTGGCAATTAGCACGTTACAACCTTTCCTCTGGATGTTTGGCAATAGCAGGCACTGGCAAGACAAAATAACATGGGGAAGGTGATACACCAAATGATGATTTCCAAAAGCAGCTTATCTAACAATTTTCGCCACTCCACTTGTATTCACCTCAGACATTAGTTGAGAACGAGCATACCCAAATTGACTGGGACTTAACGGTCATCACGTGGAACATAATCGACCGGACATGGTGGTGTGGAACAGACTGCTGTGCGACAAAATCACAACCTCTCAAAAACGTATAACGAAAAAGTCTCGAAATACGAAGCACTAGCACAGCAGATGAAGGATATGTAGAAACTGAAGGATGTGAATATTAAACCTCTCATAATAAGCGCAAATGGTCTTGTTCATCGTAAAACAAAACTACATCTGAAGGAACTCAGATAGATGCCGAAAACTGCAATACTCGGTAAAGTTAACATCGTGCGGAAGGTTCTTTATCTTCATTAACGTACAAAATTACTTTTGGCGATCACCCCTAAGTGTTTCTGGAAAACTCCACGAACGAAATAAACAAAAATATATATGACATGAAAGCAGAGGGAAAAAACCCCGTAAAAACCCTGGAATCCCGCATAAGTGTTGTTGTGTGTACAACAACTTCGTTTAGGAACTCACTGGGTAACAGTTTGGATGCATCAAGATCAGATGCTCCCGCTCGATCCCAAATACGAAGAAGGTTGCATTGAACAAGAGAGATGAACTTGAGCCTAATCAATGCTTATTTCATCGTCACTGAAGGAGAGACAAAAAAGATGGTTGAAATTAATGTAGTAGTCAAAGACTCATATAATTTAAGTAATTTAAAATTATTCATTCATCGTGGTGATTGTATTAGTATCACACTTTAGAACAAGCGTAAGTGCTTTTCTAAATTTTTTATCTTATATCTGAGAATGCAACTCCCCCAAGAAGATTCCAGATTTTCTCTTGTCAATACTAACCGGAAATCAAGTCAGCAAAACCAGAAGGTGTCGAGCAACTGGTCCACCCCGAATTCGAATCTCAAATCCCGCCAAACCGAGTGACCGGTTGTTGCAAGGCCTGGCATCCGATACTTAACCGTAATTATACCATCATAAATACGGAATGATTCAAACATTCAGACGTGTGTCGGCCATAGGAGACGATCAGGTCAGAAATATAATGACCAAGAAACGTCCAACTACGCGACCGTGAACAATCCATCTGTCAAGAAGCGACAGCCTCCCGCTCATGTACCGCGATCTTCGACTTGTGCCGGGTTTCGTTGGTGTTTCGCTAGGATTTTCAGGGATTTTCATCGAGAGATGAAGAGTGCGTGAATTTGGCGCGAAACTAGGCATTTGTGGGCGGTTCATCCGTAGAAGTATCCCCCGAGAAGATGTGAGTACCGATTGAACCAGTTTTCTTGGGTTTTTTGGTAGAGGTTAACGTCTTCGGATTTACGCCGGTTGAGATAAATGGCTGAGAAATCGAAAAATACCTCCGAATCACTTCTCAATGATATAAATATGAATAGAAAATATTTTGAACACTGATGTGAGTTTTTTTCTTAAGTGTTCTAATCCTAACATAAATTTATACTATCATGAAGGACGTCATATTTTCACCACGTACTGGATTCTATCTCCGAAATATCTTGATTCCTATGAGCTGAAATTTTACATACAAAGATACAAAAAATAACTAAAAGGTTAAATATAGTCTCAGTTTTTCAAAAGATATCAACCATAGATGCCTGTAGGTATATTGAATACATTTTCAGAACTTAACCTTTTTCAAATGGTTCACTTCCAAAGTAATAAGCATTTTAAAGCACCCAAAGAGTTCCTGGAACCGAATTCCGGGAGCCGAATAAAATAAAAAAATGGCTTCTGGTTATTCAGATAGATTGAGATGGAGCCTATAATCGTGCGAATAGAAATGTTGAAAAGCACTGACGTGAGGTCATGAGCTTTTGCGCGCTTTTTTTGAAGTAATTTTCCGTACTCTGGAACAGTGTGAATGAACAATCCCCTAGAATTAATTCATTCTGACCAAATCTTAAAGGTTGAGATAATGGTGTATGTGAATCTACTAGCAAACATTTGGGCAAGCTTCAACGATCCCAAAAATTAAGAAAAATTAATTTGTAAATAACTTTATCAATTATGGTTGAATTATCCAGTTTTTTGTCCAGTGTATCTTCGGTAGTAGGTTTCTCATTTCGTCATACACCACTTGTGCACCATAAGCTGTCCTTTCATTTATCGGAAATAAAAGAAAATCTTGGGATCAATCCTTTTTTGGAATGGATGCCGTGTCACCACAAGTTTTGCTGATTTCTTCTTTATATTCTGCTGATTTTGTTCACCTCTTTTTCGATTTTCATAATTATCTTACTGGACCAAAATATTTCTTATTTCCATATCGCAATACTCTATAATAAGATGAAAACAAAAATAATAATATAATTGATCAACCGAATCAAAATTGAAACTGGAAGCTATAAACTCATAAACAAGAAAGATTAGAATGCATATCTGACCATTCTCATTTCATATTGAATTCAATAATTTAAAATTACTGAATTTATCCTTGAAATACTTTGCACAATTTTTTAGAGATCGTAACATGCAACTGTCAAAAGTGTCAAACAAAATCAAAATGACAAGGAACCACAGAATATTATTAATTAAGAACTATCCACCATAGAGTTATACTAGCATTTCAATGTTCCATATGGAATGGTAATAATTGACTTTATTTCTGTTGAAAACGATTATAATTGAATATCAATAATGGTTACAGATATATTCTTTTATATGAAGGAATTTGGCAGTTATTAATTTTTCCTTTCCTGGGGTTGATTATAAATTCAATATTCTATGGTAGGGTATTAAAATTTGACTTTATCTAAGAATTAACCTTTTTTATGTAGTAACGTTTTTGATTGCTGATTTAATTATAACGAAACAAAACAGATTCCTGATGAAATAAATTTTTTCATTAAAATGTGCCTACGAATTTTCCAAAAATAAATTGCTTTTACTCAGATCTCGTAATGCAAATGGAACTGTACTCCTAAATCTGTGAATGATTGTAATCTTCCGAAGTGAATTGTTATTGGAATTCAGAGCAGAAGATAATTATCTACAAAGGAATAAACAAAAAGGTGTTTCATAGATTTCATAAGGGATTTTCATATTTTCAATATTATCTATATCAAACTAATATCAATAGAACTCATCCACCTGTTCATACATTAGTACTCAAGAAAGTATGTCAAAGAGAAAAAACTTAAGAGAGAATATTTTTAATTTGGGCTTGAATATACAGGGTGTTCGGCACATGGACCGTTAAATTTTTTTGGGGCGTTGGTAGGGTCATTTGCTATCTTTTCAGTCTTGGAACCTGGGTCCTTAGTATTACGGTTACGGAGGTATGATTTTTTTATTAGGTTTTTCTAAATTACCCAAAATGTACCCTTCGAAGCCTCATAACTTTTTTTGCGTGGGTTTTTACATGCATTTTTTTTTATTGTATTAAGTTTACATGAGTGTGTGTTTGAAAAAAAAACGTATTTATTGTTACAGATAACACCACAAAATTAACACGAGGGCCTTTTATTAAAAAAAAAAATGGAAGTATGAGAACATCTCTACTGCTAAAAGAAATAAAAAAAAAGTTGCAGTTATTGCTAACTTAATTTTATTTTAAAACGTTCTTTGGTTTATCGCGGTTCTAAAAGTACGCTATTTACGTTAGTCAATAAATAAAAAATACTACAAATAGTCAATATAATAATAGCGATAAGATCGGGAACCAGAGAAAAAATCAAAATTGGTCCCGTCAGGGACCCGCGAGGCGTAGCCGAGCGTGAGGCCCGCAGGGCCGAACCCGGGGCAATCTTAAAACAGATCGAAAAGGCGTATCCTCTTCTAGGAGAAGCGACCCCGAAACCCGCCCCGGGCGCTCTTAAAGTGCCCGAAATTTTCAAACGAAAATCGCGAAATCGGCCATTTTCGCGAAATCGCCCAAAGGCGAAAAACGGGAGAAAGTACTCCTATGAAGCCGAAGCATCTCGCGGGAAGGGGGGGGGTCGCTTTTTCTGGACGAGGAACGTCCCCATGCGTGGCTACGAGCTCAGCCGCGGAGCCTCTCGAAATCTATACGAAAATTATGCATATAAAACGGCAATTTTAGACTCGCGACTTCCTGAAACGTCAAAAACCACACCTACGTTTTCCCTCCGTGCCGGTCGAAAACGATATAAATCGCCCCGCGATCGGTAGAAAACGAATCTACGTGAAATTTCCCATCTCTGGGTACCAATTTTCACATCCAAGTAGCGAGTCAAGGCCGGGGATATTCATTCCAAATTCGGCAATTTTCTCGATAATTCGAGGAGAAGTGTCATATTTTATCATACGATTCCGATGATAGCCGAACGCGAGCTCCAAATTTGAAAATACGGCATCAATTTTTCGCTCGATATGGGCGGTTGAAGATTGTTTGCGTTTTCAAGCACTCGAATAAGAATCTACAGGAGATTCCGAATCTCTAGATACCTACCACTTTTCGTGAATCGCAAGAAAAACACCTCAAATATGCGTTTGAAAATCGTCATTTCAGGCTCTATTTTCGCGCTAATTCATTTTCGTCCTTGAAGAATGCACACAGATCGCGATGAATCGCTATACAGGCTGTGCTATCTCGAAAAAATCGCTATACAGGCTGTGCTTATGGAAAGCACTGATTTTAACCAGATTCTTTCTTCGAGAGATTTCGTGTTACTTAGGGTTCTATCATGTTTTCCGCGTTTTTCGTATTTGGTCGGTTTCTTTCTTGGTGAATGCACTGAACTCGAAACGATAGAGTTATAAACGATATTCTTTCGGTTTTTTTATGAAGAAAGCACCCACTGCGAATCAATTATATACGGGGTGTCCCATATGCATTTTTTCTTCAAGTTCTCTCGCGAATGGGAGCTGATTTCGGTATAATGTCATACAGGGTGTGCGATTCACAATGAATTTGCGATCGGGTGATATACGGGTGCATATACAGGTGTCAGATCTGAGTAGCGCTGACATTCACCAGAGTTTTTCTCCAGCTTTCGTGCTTTTTCGCGTAAGGGGGCTAAATTCAATGAAATCTCATACAGGTGTGCCATTAACAATGATTTCGCGATCGATTGATATACAGGGTGTGCAATTTAAAAGTTCTCTCATTATTTTTGCACGCTTTCGGTTTTTCGAGGTTTTAAGCTTTCCTTCGAGTTTTTTGCGCGCTTTCGGTGATTTTGTGCTCCTTCGGGGTTTTTCGGTTCCTTTGGATATTTTCGTTCATTCGTGGTACTTCGGGTTCTTTCAAGTTTTTCAGTGTTTCGTCGGGTTCTTTCTTCGTGGAATGCACCGAACTTGAAACGATAGAGTTGAAACGATATTCTTTCGGTTTGTTTCTTATGATGAAAGCACCCACTGCAAATCAATTATATACTGGGTGTCCCATATGCATTTTTCATAATGTTTTTTCACGTGTGAAAGCTAATTTCGGTAAAATGTCATACAGGGTGTGCGATTTACAATGAATTTGCGATCGGGTGATATACGGGGTGAGCACTTTACAAGTTCTTCTGTTTTTTGCGCGCTCTCAAGTTTTTTCAAGTTTTTTGTGTTCCTTCGGGTTTTTTTACGGAAAAATTATCTTCGAAACATATACGGGGTGTTACATAGGAGCTCCATAGAATAATTTTGATACTTCCTTCGTGGTAATTACTGAACTCGAATAGATGGAGTAACAACGATATTCTTTTTTTTTTTTCACTGCTAATCAATTGTATACTGAGTGTCTCATATGCATTCTCCTTCAAGTTTTCTCGCGAATGGGAGCGGATTTCGATAAAATATCATACAGGATGTGCAATTTACAATAAGTTTACGGTCGGGTGATATACGGGGTGTGCAATTTACAAGTACTTTTGTGTTTCGGGTTTTTTCAGGTTCCTTTAGATTTTTGTGTTACTTGGTGTTCTTTCGTGTTTTCTCGCGTTGTTTCGTGTAATTTCGGTTTCTTTCGTATAACTTCGGATTCCTTCGTGTTTTTCGCGTTTCTCCGTGTTTTTTCCAGTTCTTTCTAGCTTTTTCGCTTTCAACGGGTAATTTGACGTGTTTCGTGTTTCTGCGCGCTTCATTGATGTATGGGCCCTATGGATCTGCGGTCTATATTGATCTATGGTCTATATTGATCCATGGGCCAATTGGACTACTGGCCTATTGAACTACTGGCCTATGGATCTACGGGCCTATTGATCTACCCGCTTACTAGTCTAAATAATATAGTGATAAGATCGGGGACCAGAGAAAAAATCAAAATTGGTCCCGTTAGGGACCCGGAAAGCGTAGCTTTCTGAGCAGCCTGCAGGGGCCGCTCGAGAGGGAATCTTAAAACAGATCGAAAAAGCGTATCCTCCTCTAGGAGAAGCGACCAAGAAAACCCCCGGGCGCTCTTAAAGTGCCCGAAAATTTCGAAAGAAAATCGCGAAAATGACGTTTCGCGAAATCGCCCAAAGGCGAAAAACGGGCGAAAATACTCCTATGAAGCCGGAGCATCTCGCGGGGAGGGGGGTCGCTTTTTCTGGACGAGGAACGTCCCCATGCGTGGCTACGAGCTCAGCCGCGGAGCCCTCGAAATCTATACGAAAATATGCATATAAAACGGCAATTTTAGACTCGCGACTTCCCTGAAACGTCAAAACCACACCTACGTTTTCCTCCGTGCCGGTCGAAAACGATATAAATCGCCCGCGATCGGTAGAAAATGAAACTTGAGGAAATTCCCCATCTCTGGGTACCAATTTTCATATCCAAGTAGCGAGATAAGGCCGCGAATTCTTCATTCCAAATTCGGCAATTTTTACGGTGAAATGAGGCAAAATGTCATAATTTCTCATACGATTCCGATGATAGCCGAACGCGAGCTCCAAATTTGAAAATACGGCATCAATTTTTCGCTCGATATGGGCGGTCGAAGATTTTCAGGCCTTCCAAATGCTCGATTAAGAATCTACAGGAGATTCCGAATCTTCAGAGACCACTCACGTTTCACGAATCGCGAGAAAAACACCTCAAATATGCGTTTGAAAATCGTCATTTCAGGCTCTATTTTCGCGCTAATTCATTTTCGTCCTTGAAGAATGCATACAGATCGCGATGAATCGCTATACAGGCTGTGCTATCTCGAAAAAATCGCTATACAGGCTGTGCTTATGAAAGCACTGATTTTCACCAGATTCTTTCTTCGAGAGATTTTCCGTCTGAATTTTTATGGAAAAAGCACCCACTGCGAACCAATTAGAGAGTGGGATCTAATTTCGATAAAATGTCATACAGGGTATGCGATTTACAATGAATTTGCGATCATGTGATATACGAGGTGCTCAATTCACAAGTAAATTTGATTTTTCGCGCAAATTCGAGTTTTTGTGTTCCTTCGGTGTGTTTTGGTTCTGAATTCGATAAAATATATTCGATTCATATACAGTGTGTCAGATCTGAGTAGCGCTGACATTCACCAGAGTTTTTCTCTAGCTTTCGTGCTTTTTCCGCGTAAGGGAGCTGATTACGATAAAATGTCATACAGGGTGTGCAATTTACAATGAGTTTACGATCGGGTGATATACAGGGTGTGCAATTTAAAAGTTCTTTCATTATTTTTGCACGCTTTCGGTTTTTGTGCTCCTCGGGGTTTTAAGCTTTCTTTCAAGTTTTTTTGCGCGCTTTCGTTGATTTTGTGCTCCTTCGGGGTTTTTTGAGTTCCTTTGGATTTTTTCGTTCTTTCGTGTTACTTTGGGTTCAATCATGTTTTTCGCGTTTTTTCGTATTTGGTCGGGTACTTTCTTGGTGGAATGCACTGAACTTGAAACGATAGAGTTATAAACGATATTCTTTCGGTTTGTTTTTTATGATGAAAGCACCCACTGCGAATCAATTATATACAGGGTGTCCCATATGCATTTTTCTTCAGGTTTTCTCGCGAATGAGAGCTGATTTCGGTATAATGTCATACAGGGTGTGCTATTTACAATGATTTTGCGATCGGGTGATATACGGGTGAGCACTTTACAAGTTCTTCTGTTTTTGCGCGCTCTCAAGTTTTTTCAAGTTTTTGTGTTCCTTCGGGTTGTTTTACGGAAAAATTATTTTCGAAACATATACGGGGTGTTACATAGGAGCTCCATAGAATAATTTTGACACTTCCTTCGTGGTAATTACTGAACTCGAATAGATGGAGTAACAACGATATTCTCTTGGTTTTTTTAAGCTAATCAATTGTATACTGAGTGTCTCATGCTGCATTTCTCTTCAAGTTTTCTCATGAATGGGAGCTGATTTCGATAAAATGTCATACAAGGTGTGCAATTTACAATGAGTTTACGATCGGGTGATATACAGGGTGTGCAATTTACAAGTACTTTTGTGTTTCGGGTTTTTAGGTTCCATTAGATTTTTGTGTTACTTGGTGTTCTTTCGTGTTTTCTCGCGTTGTTTCGTGTAATTTCGGTTTCTTTCGTGTGATTTCTTCGGATTCTTCAGTGTTTTTTTGCGTTTCTTCGTGTTTTTTCAATACTTTTATGTTTTTTCGCTTTCATCGGGTTTTTGACGTGTTTAGTGTTTCTGCGCGCTTCATTGATGTATGGGCCCTATTGATCTATGGTCTATATTGATCCATGGGCCAATTGAACTACTGGCCTATTGAACTACTGGCCTGGGATCTGCGGGCCTATTGATCTACCCGCTTACTAGTGTTTTAGATAAAATAGCAAAGTAAGGACGGATTTTAGTAAAATATAATTCTGTTCGAATTGTTCTCCTCTACTCCGAATGTACGCCCGACACCTTTTTCTGAGTTCGACCGTTGTAGTGGCTAGCAACATTTCTTCTTTCATTACAAATGCCGCATTTTGTGTTCAATCAACACCTCTCTTGTAGGTACCTCTGTGAAATAAACCAATTCTTTGGCTCTACCCCAGACATGGTAATCTAAAGGTTTTAGGTCTGGAGATCTTGCGGGCCAAGGGATGGGGCCGGCTCTGCCTATCCATGAATTTGGAAAAGAGTTGTCGAGGTGATCTCGAACTTCTCTCAGGAAATGTGCCGGGCAACCGTCATGCTGGAACACAATCGGCACGTCTTCATCGAAGGCCGGAACATCGGCTAGTAGCTCCGGCAGAGCATTCTGCAAAAAATGCAAATAAGCAGGCCCACTTAGTCGAGCCAGTAAATAGTGTGGCCCGATGAGATGTCTTCCTATCACACCAGCCCAAACGTTAACACTAAATTTTTGTTGAAAACTCATTTGCGTTTTCACGTGGGGATTCTCATCTTTAGGTGCCCAGTGATGTAAATTGTGCTGTGTTATTCCTTCTCGGTTAAAACAGGATTCGTCTGTCCACAAAATTCGTTTTAGTAGAAACAAGTTGTCATCGACATCTGTGTGCAGCAAAAATCTACAGAATTCCAACCGTCTAGCAGGATCGCCTTCATGAAGACCTGTAACAATTAATAAAATTCATTAGTCTGTGACAATTTCTTCGCAGTCAAAAGGACAAATTTATCAATAAAAAAGTTCATTTATCTTGTACCGGGGTATAATGAAAAGCGTGTTGATTTTTATCCCGAAGTACTGACCAAACTTTCCAAATCGTTGAGTCTTTGAGCAACGAACGAATGCTTGTAGTTGGATCTTTTTCAAAGGCTTGAAGTATTTGATCGTCAACTGCTACATGGTGTTGCCTCACATTGACCCGAGGCTCTTGAAAATCTAAGTTTCCAGTCTCTCTTAATCGTCGATAAGTCGTCGAGAATGTTTCGTGGTGGGGTAATCTTCGATCAGGAAATTTGGCTTCATAAATCCTTTGAGCTCCACGAGCAACACCATCGACCTTGCCATATGCCATCACCATATCAGCATACTCAGCGTTGTTGAAATTAGGCATATCAACAACCAAAATTAAAACAACAGTAGCAAAAAGTCGATAAAAGTAACAAAAACAAAAAAATACAAATTTAAAAAACTGAACAACGCGGCACAGACACTTCGAACAGCAGAGACAGTTAAATCTCGAATGACGGTAGGGTCAAGTCAGCGGCGACTAACCCAATCCAACCTAAGGACATAAATAGTAATAATAATTCACACGCGTCTAAAACGGGCAGGTAAAATTTCCTTGCTCGCTGTGTTGTGTCGACTTTCTTCACTCTTCTGACTAAAACCTTATTTGCAGTATTATTTTTTTTATTGACTTACGTAAATAGCATATGGTTAGCAACTTTATAAAACAAAGAACATTTTAAAATAAAACTAAGTTTGTAATAGCTGTACCTTTTTTTTAAATTTCAATAGGAGTGGAGATGTTTTCAGACTCTCATAATTTTTTTTCAATAAAAGGCCCACGTGTTAATTTTGTGGTGTTATCTGTAACAATAAATACGTTTTTTTTTTAAACAAACACTCATGTAGACTTAATACAATAAAAAAAATGCATGTAAAAGCACATGCAAAATAAAGTTATGGGGCTTCGAAGGGTACATTTTGGGTAATTTAGAAAAACCTAATAAAAAAATCATACCTTCGTAACCGTAATACTAAGGACCCAGGTTCCAAGACTGAAAAGGTAGCAAATGACCCTACCAACGCCCCAAAAAAATTTGACGGTCCATGTGCCGAACACCCTGTACAAGTCATTTCAAAGGACAAAGGCTGTCTGAAAGAAAGATATTCTATACAGTTTTAGTAGTATAGCTGGCGGGTTCCTGGGACTGAGGATGGCCTGTACCATTCGGAGAACAATTAACTAGAGGGTTCTTAAGGGGTGTCGTTCTGAAGAAGTCATCAATGACCAGAAGGTCTTGATCTGAAGAAGTGGTCAATAACCAGAAGGGTTGTTGAATAAAAAAGTCATCAATGACCAGAAGGTCTCGATCTGAAGAAGTTTTCAATGACCAGAAGGTGAAGAATTGAAGAATTTTGGAGTAAACTGGAGGGTTTTTCAGGGGGTTCGATCTGAAAAAGTCGTCAATGTCCAGAAGTTCTTGATCTGAAGAAGTGGTCAATGACCGAAAGATGCAGAAGTGTAATTTTAGAGTAGACTGGAGGGTTCTTCAGGGGTATTGATCTGAAGAAGTTGTCAATGTGTCTATGACCAGAAGGTATTGATCTGAAGAAGTGGTCAATGACAAGAAGGGTTGTTGAATAGAAACAGTCAATGACCAGAAGGTTTTGATCTGAAGAAGTGTACTTTTAGAGTAAAGAGACAGGTGGGTCTGTGTAACACGGTGTGCCTGAGCGAGATAGTTAAAATTTTGTTTGGAAGATCGGGATTCGAACCGACGTCCGATCTAGATAAAGTGTACTTGTACGAGCGCTATATTATGGGAGATTTAGTTAAAGATTAGAGAGAGAGAAGAGATTCGGTAGCGAGAGAGTCGTTTGGTTTTAGATATGATTGATCGATCGGGTCTGAAGGTGTTTTCTATTTTTTTTGTTATTGATTATGGAGCTTAGGTTGGCCCAGTCTTCTTTTTGGATATAAAAAGGGTCATGTACACCTGTCATTACCTGTGTCAATTGTAAATATAAATGAGGTAAACTATGCAACCATTTGACCACTCGTTCTTGATAAAACATAATAATGGGAATATACGTGAGTATATTTATGTCCTATATTGCAAAATATAATAATCTTCGTGATTTCAAGATAGAATGTATTTGTTCTTATACGTATTCTGAAGAAGAAGATCCAAAAAGTATCATATATGACAGTAGTAAGGACATTGGTGAGAATGATGAAGCAATGATATTCTCGGAAAAATATAAAATCAAACTAATGTATGTAGATGTTGAATAAACATTTATTGTGAAATTATCATAACAATAAAATATATATCGAATGACGTATCTATTCAACGATGGAGTCTATATGCTTCCTTTCTATTGATTCGAAGGAGAAGGGAATTTGAGCATTGATGAAAAATTAAGACGAAATGTGGGTATTCTTGATTTGAGATATAGGTTTGTTTATTCATCGTGGCGGTTATATTAGTATCACACTCTTCAAGAGTACGGGAGACGACTCTAGAACAAGAGCGCAATAGCTCCTGACTTCACGTTAGTGCCTTTCCAAATTTCCACAATATATATATGTAATGTAAATGAACCAATTCTATCAATTATCCACAATCTTGAACTGATTTAATAAATCCGACCAATGTCAATCGAATTCGTATCTGTGATGCATGGAGATATCTATGAAAGCATCAAAGGACTCTTTATCTTTTCTAATATTTAATTTTACGAAAAATTCTCATTATCAGACGAGTAATTTAGGGCATTTTCTATTAATTTGAAGGGAATGGGGGGTGCCAGAAAATGAAAAACTTCCTGTAGTTTCGTTTTGACCGCTGCCCTAAAAGTTTCAATGAGCCAAGAGTCGACATGGAACGTAAATAATATCGTTATCAATGAACATTAACTTTTGTGATTGCTTGCTCTTAAGGGGTTTAATAAATGATTATATCTATTGGTCGAATAAAGCTACAAGAATGAAAATTGATAATATGGAAGTTCAAACATTCCCAAATTTTTGTTCAAATACGTCGAATATACTTCGGAAATAGGATGAAATTTTGCATTAAAATGAGCTATCAATAAATGATTTTGTAAACGTTGAAAAGAACTTTTATTGTGAGGTCGACGAAAAAATTTAATTTCAGATGTATAATTGTTTCAACTAAATCAAGCAAAAATCAATAGGAGATTTGTCCGGATCTTACATACATACATACATCAACATTTTGCTAGAACTGAAACTGTGCTTCTGTCCGTTATCGAACCGAGGAATTCAGGACTACAGCCTGGTGATTAGTCGCTACACTAGGCAAGGTACAGCAACTTAAGTAAGCGACGCTTCACTTCTTTAATTTGGTGATATATTTTTTTAATTTCATTCTGTATAACTTTTCCCTAGTTTTATACAGCCATTCCATTGGCTGGCCAGGATATTTGATTCTATTAACCTCAGTTAATGTGAGAAAGTCTGTTTTGTCAAGCGAAAGTTTGAAAGACAACTCATTCATTTAATCGAAATATGAATATCGTTCATATACGCCTAGGAAATCCTCTTTCCACAACTTATACTCTGTACAAGTCACCACGAAATACATTAAATCCATTAAAGAAGCCATGATAGAAATTATTGGCGTTGTTTAAAGAAAATATTTCTATTTCAATCAATGTTAATAACCGAGTTAATTCGAAAACCACAACAGAACAAATTATTTCAGGTAAAACTCCCGTCCTTAAATAGTTAATTGGTCATACATGAGAGCTTAAATTTAAGGTTCGCTTAAGCCATTTGTGTGCCGCTTAATAGATGGCGAAAAGCAATTTGAGTTAAGGGTCTATTTTATGGCGCGCTTAAAACTAAATGCAATTGGTACAAATGGGCCTGAGATATTCATCCCTCAAACCCGCCTTGAAAATTTAATTTTTCATCTTGTTCCGTTCGGACGTAATTGTGTAAATGGATGGACGGGCAGAATCGATTTTGATCTCGGATTCTTCATCAGAGAGTCCAAACAGAATGATTGATACCAGTTTTACTCAATTATCCGAAGAAAAAACAGACATTTGCTCAACTGTATAGGTACTCTGTTCAAAGCACAAGGCCGCTAAAAATTAATTTTCCGACATGTAAATGAACGCATAATGAGAAATCAAGTGTAGAAAAGATATTAAATAATTTCTGTATTGGCTATGCTATCACAGAGCTCAATTCAGTTATGTGCAATTTAGAGACACCTTGGTAATCGAAAAGCAGCTCGACTTTCTTATTTCACATTAAATTTATAAATTCACAATAATAATATCTGATTACGCCAATGTAATAATGATATAGTCACGTTGCAATTTTGATGAACTTTTCATGAATTAATATTTCTGAGAATAAGATGTTACCATTAGATGTCTTTATCGGAATTAATTTTAATCGGAGACAATAATTATTACAAATGTAACATCTAAGTCGAAGAAACGTTTTGAAAAATGCTCGACGTTCTCGAAATTACGATTGCAATTTGTCCTTTCCAACGATTAATTCGTGGTATTATAGGCGTTCAAACGTTTTATGTAATTGATTTTATTCAATCGTTTGGGAATTCCATATTTTTTTAACCTTGTTTACTCTTCTAATGGACATCTATGAAGATCAAGATCTTTGGTATGGATTAAAGGCATATATCACCTAGTTATTCAACGACTATGCCAAGCCAATAAGGTGGCACTAACTTGGGGCATAACGTGGAACTTTTTTTTGTGATATCAATGTTGCCTAGTTGAAATACAAAACTGGGTATATAGGAAAATTATGAAGTGGTCTCAAAATTTCATAAACAAACATTTCAGACGTTTCAGGAATGAATTTTTGTCGAAGACCAGGGATCCTTTCATTTAACGATACATCAATTAGTTTTGCCAGTTTAGCGATTGGTGCTTGTAAAAGAGAAGAATAGATAGATAGCATAGATATATAGAATAGAGTTTGAAATGATTGTTTGTGTGGAGTGCTTCATTTCTAGAAAATTTTATTCATCTGAAGTCATTTGACAATCACCTAATGCAAGTAGTGATTTTGTCGATCATAATTTATTTGCCCCAATGACTGTAATTTACGGCCAATCGTTTTGGTTAGGTACATTGATGAAATAAATATACTTGTTAAAAATGATTCTTCCCGGACGGCCATCTGTGAGCACGAAATTTGAATAACTACTTCTACTACAAATCGTTTGACCTAAAGCCAAAGCTACCCACCTCACGTTAGCGCTTTCAATATTTTTGGCTTAGTTGTGGATTAGTCATTCGACAGCTATGGTCGCGGGTGTGTTTATGTTGATCATAGCTTATCTCTACGAACGTAAACAAACACATTTTCAAATATAGTCTTCCAATTAATCGAAATAATCAAAATAAAACAAATTTGTGATAGTAAATTTTAGTTATCCTCTGAAAAGCTACTGAAAATCATGGACCCGTCATCAAAAACCATTAATTCACTAGAAAACAATGTTTCATCAGTAAACAATAATTAATGGCAGACAGTCGAAAAAAGGAAATTTTCATCTCTTTCGCCTGGAATTATTGGGAATCCATCAGTAAGCACACAAAAAAGATTTTCATTCCTGTCTAAGGAATCAAATGAAAAAAATACATCCAAAACAACACAAACAATTCCAAACCTCCACCAATTTTTATACACGGGGTGATAAATTACCCAGAAATGAAAAGGAAATTAACATAAGTGATATTTGATGAACAATTCTATACGAAAACTTTAACAAATAACAACGTCAAGGTGAACTTAACAAATACTGACCCATACAGGAGTTGGTTTAGATTCCTTCGAGATGAAAAAATAGTTTTCCACACCTACCAATTAAAACAAGAGAGAGCCTATCGGTTGGTTATCAGGAATCTTCCCTACAGCGTTTCTATTGATAATATAAAAAAGGAAATTGAAAAATTAGGCCATAGTGTGAGACATATATTCAGCATCAGAGATTCTACAACAAACAAATCCACTCTCTTTATTTCAGCCCAGACAAAACAACACAGATATTTCCTACATAGAATTCCTCTCGAATATAAAAATTTCAATAGAACCTCCTTGGAAAAATAGATAAACCATACAGTGCACTAGATATCAAGAATACGGCCACACAAAAACCTATTGTAATAGTCCATGTATGTGCGTTGAAGGCGGCAAACAGCACGATTCAAAAACATGTTCCAAATCAAAAACAACACCAGCCACTTGTGCCTTATGTGAAGGTAGTCATCCAGCAAACTACAGAGGTTGTCAAGTGTACAAACAACTCGTTCAAACCAAAAATCAAAGTACTCGAAGAAGTGAAAGACAACATAATACATCTGACCCTACCGACGGTGTCTACATACCCCAAACTCAGGCTATAACCAGAACAACGCTGTGGCAACGCGAAGCCAACAGCCACAATAAAGACTACCTACACAAGGTAAAAATTCAAATTATTTAGAAACGATCATATCAATTTTTCTATCAGATCTTAAAACCTCAACTTATTAACCAGATCCAGATCATACTAAATCAACTAACATCAATTGTTGTTGGGCTTTCAAACCACAAACATGATTTGGAAATATTCATGAGCCTCAATAAAAGATATGATGTTGATATCAGAAACCCATTTCACCGACAAAATAGTTTTTCAGATCCCACAATACCTCACTTAGACCCGTTTGCACCAACCACACTTAGCGTTAAGCATCCTCAAAATGAATCCTTAACTTCAATTGCGTTGCACCAACTGTTAAGCGGCACTTAAATCCCTTAAGCGAGCCTTAAATTTAAGTGCTCATGGCCACTTAACTATTTAAGGGCGGATTCTACCCATAGATCAAAGGTAAATGTAAATTTATTTTGGTATTTATCTATGATTGTAACTTAAAATAATTTGATTTGTTTGGTTTTCCAAATATTTGTCTAGTATTTCTTTGTGATTTTCGAACAAATGTGATGTGAATAAAATAATATTAATTGTAATTGTAATATATACTTCGAACAACGCTATTAACTTGTATAATGGACTTCTTTGATGAATTTGATGCATTTCATGACGACTTGGAAATAATAGAAATTGTGGAAAGAGGATTTCCTACTATATGTATAAAGTCTTTAATTAAAACCATATCGGGCTTGTTTATTTATATATTAATTTATAAACAAATATTTCTGCCATAGAACAGACGAAATATTTAAAACCTCCTTAACCACAGAACATCAAATATTGCGTGTAGCCAATGAAATCGAGGGAAAAATGAAATACTGAAATGTCACTAGATTGAGAAAGTTAAGGGTCGCTTAGTTGAGTTTCTGTTAAGTGACAGTCGTGCAACTGGAGATGAATTTGAGCGACCCTTAAACTTTAAGCGTCACTTAGCTGAGCGACATTTTAAGGGGCGTTGGTGCAAACGGGCCTTACTCCACTGAACATCTAAACGGTACTGCTCGCGGTGGCGTAGAACTTCTAAAAAGTTTCAGATTCAAATTGTCTACCTTGATCTGTAACGATTAATTTATTTATACCAAATTTAGCAAAAGAAGCCATTAATGATCTGATAATATTTTCTGTTCTCATACTTGTCATCAGAAATAATTCTGTCCACTTGAATGAGCGTCAACCAGAATCGAAAATTAGTTGTTTTTGAACGGACCAAAAGAATCAAAATGTAATGAAAGGAATTCTGAAGTATTTGGATTTCAACTATGATGTTAAGACATTTCACCAGAATTAATTTTCTGTATCGATATTTAGCTACCAGAAATATGATCTTGCTATTCTTTTTGATTTTGCAATACCTAGATGATCTGAATGTAATTGGTTCAATAAATTAATTAGTAATTTTTCAGGTATCACAATCCAGTTGTTCCAAAGTAGACAGTCAGATTCTATCGAAAATCAATATTTTCTTTAAATACGGTGCAAAATTTTTATGTGTTATAGAAGCCATTTATTATTTTTGAGAAAGTCACTATTTGATGCATTTAATTTTCCAATAAACTAAAGCTCTGTAATTAGACTCTGTAAATTGAAAAAACTTTGAAACATTCGCCATAAAAATGTTCCCTTCGTGTAGCCTTTCTTGTATACCCATGAAATAAGATAGTGGGATAAAAGTTCGAATGAATTTAACACGTTGTTTATAATCTTTATGAACCTCACCTCAAATTTGCGAAAAAAAAATTCTTCATTTGTCACTCACCTACCATTTTTTTGTCAACGAAAGAAATTTATTACCTAAAAAAAATATTTCCATTGGGAAGGTTTTTTTTGAAAATATTTCTCCTCAACTTCTGAAACAGCCATTCATGATGAAAAAAATTGAAAATTTTCAATAATTATTTTATATTATTCATAAACGCTGCCTTTCGTATTTCCGTTGTTTGAATAATTAGTGCAAATTTTTTTATAAATTACAATTTACACTTCTCGACAAATTAACAAACAAAAAATTATTTTTCATCGACTATTTCATTGTTCTCAAATTCGGTATAAACAAATAATTTTTTATGATTTTCTGACGTTCGATTCTTTATTATAGTTTGAAAATATATGTAGTACAAAAGTTGCAGCATCTGATCTATTTCTTGACTCAAACACTACTGTAATTTTTGAACGTTCAGATCATTTTTGTTGTTAAAGAAATTGTCTTTCAGATAGGTCATTAACTAATTTAGTATCGATTATATACATGGTGAGTCTTTGACCACTGCGTTAATTTTAACCGTAGGTTCTTGAGATCAAAAGAAACACTTTTTCCATTACGGTTTTTCCTTATTCAGCTGCGTTAAAAAGTTATAAGCATTTTAAGTTTTCACATTGGGCAAATACCCCTCTGTAGTCCAGTTTAGTTTGAATGAAAAATACCTTCCACAGCTTCCACTAATGAATCTGAATTGTTTAACAACATTATTTTCCCTCTAAAAATGATTCACTCACTCATGTTTCATCCGATGAGGTCCATATCCAGAAGGAAAATACAAAATACTAATTTTCTGGTAAAAAAAATTCAACACCATAAACATAGATTTTTGTTGTTTTACTATAATTTCTTTCTACTTCAAGATTATAAACCATGCCTTTCTAGTGAGAAATTCCAAAAACCTCAGAATTATTGGATGTTATCATCATACATTTGTAATTTTCTTCTTAAAATTTCCAAATCATGAAAACCATCATTTCTATGAAAACTTCCAAGGCAAGAGGTTGCTACTTTGCTTTTTTTTCACTCAAAGCCAGAAAAAATCATCTATGATTTTCCAAACACTGATATTACTGATTCTGATTCTTCTCCTTGACAGAGACCAGTGAACAGGTCTATGAAGTCTCTTGATTTTTTTTTTGTTAAAAATATGAAAATCTTTTTCGAAATCTTCAGCAACAATGAATGATGACACTACTAATAATTATTTTAAAGTGATGTTACTTTGCTTGATGATTGTTTTCTGTACTGAATCCCAATAAAAATTCACTTGGATAGATTACAAGTATTCCCAGATTTAGATGTGCAATTATTCTTGCTTGAAAAAATGTTTGTTAGATCATTGATATGAATCTATTCTGTTTAGAATATAATTAATTACTGAACATGCGTAAATTTTTGGATTTTATAATCAGAGTATCTGTTTTAATCATGTAAACAAAAATATAAATATTGAATAATGGTTATTCATAGATTATGTCAAATTTTAATACCTTACCATAGAATATCAATTTATTACTGAACCCCAGGAGAGAAAAAAAATAATAATTGCAAAGTTTTTTAAATGAAAGATAATATCTGTAACCATTATTGATCTTTAGGTATAATTTTTCTCAGAATAACGAGAGTGCATTATTGTCACATTAAAATGTTACAACGTCTCTGTGGTGGGTAGTTTCCAATAAAATAGTCTTCTGTGGTTCCCTGTTGTTTTGATTCCGTTTGAAACTGTCAACAGTCAACTGTTATTTGTATCTTCAAGAAAAAAGTGGAAAATATTCTAGGGATAATTTCGATAGTTTGAAATAATTCAATTCAGTATGAAATGATTATGGTCAGAAAATGCATTCTATTTCAATCTTTCTTGTTTATGAGCCTATAGCTTCCAGTTTCAATATTGATAGAATTTTAATTAATCATGCATCATAACAAACATTCAGAAATATTAAAATCAAATCAAATTCTATTATCTCCTAAGTTTGTGAACCTGGTTGAATCGATGTATGAAATAAAGATGTGAAAAAAAGATCTTTAAAGCCACAAAACAAATCTAGGAGACTGGGTTCGAAGTTTTTAAAACTCAAATGAGCTTAATTTTTTTCCTATGTTAAAATAGATATAATTTGATGAACCGTGAAAGTCTGAAGTCTGAAGCTATAAAGAACCAGCTCTTCATAAAGACAAGTCTTCAATTTAACAGATCCTGACAGAAAATATATTATCTATTTCAACGGTCATCATGAAGATATACCGAAGTACCTATGTGAGTGATGGAAATCTTTTCCTCTATTTATTATAGAATATGACTCTGGATTCAATATTAAACAAGGTGCTAGACATCATTAATAATGAATACAGCAAATGGCAGTTTAGATTTTGTAGTGAATGTAAGACAAAAATTGTTCAGTGGTTAATTTCATCTATAGTGTTTAGTGGTGGAACCATAGACTGGAGAAATTTCCTCAACCTTGTTGAAATATTTAATAAAGACATAAAATATGGCAACATTGAACAAATCTGATAATTGAATCATTTCAGCACAGAGTTAGATTTGGGAAAATCAGAAAATTTGGACAAAATTATATCGATTTCATTCCTTTCAACTTCAAATATCTCAAGAACGGTGCAATTTAGGAGAAAAGATGAAGAATGATTTTATCTGCGAAAAAGACTAATGATTCCAGGAAGTACAAGATACAGACCTTTAGTTCAAGTGATATTTGTTTTTCATGCAATTTAATCAATCTGAAGAGTAGTAGTGAGAAACCCACAAGAAATGGAATAAATCTGATGATGCCAAAATATGCATGACTGTTATCAAAAACCTTCTACAAGAGATCATTTCAATTGATATTGTCGTTTGAATATTACAGGTGAAAATGCAATTTTCTTATGAAATTTCAACCCCCTATATCTTTTGAACGGGGCCAAATTTGGAAAAATGTTATAGGAAGAAAATGTTTCTTTTGACGTCAAGAATCTATGGTTAAAATTAACGCAGTGGTCAAAGACTCACCCTGTATATCTTGTTTTTCTGTTTTTAAAAATTTGAGATTTTTTAGGTTATTTTCAAACTTTCTTACTCGGTAAGCTGCCTCGAAGCGTAATAACCAAATTTGCATTATTTACCAAACTAGAAGGCTTGAAAGTTTGAAAATTGCCAAAAAATCTCTAATTTTTATAAAATGATACAAAACACATAAGATAAACAATGAGTTAATGACCTATCTGAAAGACAATTTCTGTTCCAACATAAATAACCTGAAAGTTGAAATGTTATAGTAGATTTTAATTCAACAAATGGATCGGCTGCTGCAACTTTTATAGTACGTATATTTTCCAACTATACTAAATATCGAAATAATCGTTTTTCGGTATTATGGTGACAGGGATATTTTTGTGACTTTTAGAACTTACAAAAAAAAAAAAAAGTGAATAATTTGTTTATAAGAAATTGTTGATATGTTGAACAATTTTTTTGGTAACTTCGAGAGAACTGAAAAGCGTGATTAATGAAAAGAATTTTTTTCTCAACTAATTATTCCAACAACAGAAATATGAACCAAAAGATTATAAACAATTAAAAATTACTATTATAAATTTTTCTTATCATGTATGACAGTTCTTTCAGAAGTTGAAGAGAAATATTTTCAAAAGATATTGAAATAGTCAAGTTGTTCATTGATTATTTTATTAACTAATAGTAATAACTTTTTTAGTTTACATGAAAACGGTAAGTTAGTGATCAATGAATAACAAAATAATTAGTGGAAAAAAAAATTATGAACTAGGTGTTGCATTCATTCAAACTTGTATCACACATCTTATTTCATAGGTAAACAAGAAAGGCTCCACGAAGCGAAAAAAACATTTTATGGCAACTAAATCTATCAATATTTTTTTAAATTACAAGCCCCGGAAGAAGTTGTTCATCAACAAAGGTTTAGTTCATTGGAAAATTATGCACGCATTATTATGATAACCCTGTATGAAACTTCATATAAACTCTCTTTAAAAGACAATATAAATGCCATTTTTGTAACCAATTACACCATTCATATCTTTAAAATTGGGGGAAATTTCCTAAAATTATTTGACGAAAAAATGTACATTGATCATCTCATGAGGGTGGTTTTTAATATACGTAGTAGTCAAAAACCCTGTTTATACATATATCTCAATTAGATCATATCTACAATCACCTTCACTTTCAAATTCTATGAGTAATTGAATTTCTGCAAGAGAACTTGACATCTACAATTTCACCTTGTAGAACAACTATGAGGAAGAAAAGTTGATAATATGTAATTCATAACTCAATCAAGGCATACCAGGAACAATCAGTAATGACCTCAATAAGTTCAATATTGAAATTGGAATGCACATTAATGATGTAATTGGAATTTTGAATACATGATTTCGTGAAACCAATAAAGGTTGGTATAAATTTGATTTGTATGATTATGTTTTGCTTTTTAGCCTAGGTAACAAGTGGTATTAAGGTCTTATTATATATCTTTATGCTATCTTAATGGTGTTCGAGCTTTATATTATTTATTTCTCGTCATCAATTCGTGTTATGAAGAAATCACTTCGCGAATAAACGAGTAACAATCCTTTTGAACGCATCTCAGGACTATTTTAGCTCATACCAGTTTACATCCAAGTGTTTATAATTCAAGGAATTTCTGTACATCAAGCGAATGCTTTTCAAGGAAATATATATGTAAATGCATTTCTAAATATGATGATACCTCAAATATAATTGAAACAGAAATGCAATTCCACCAAAAGCAAGTGGCGGCTCGTGGCCTGGGAAAGAGGAGGTATAGAAAAGCTTAGTCTTATAAGGAAATGAAAGATTTACCAATTGTATTACCCATTTTTGGGTGCAGTGCTTATAACTGAAGTTTATATACTTCTGTTTTTATTCGTTGAAAACTTATCTAATATTTTATCATTAAAATTGACTATAATACTATATTATCTAAATAATAATAATAATAGCTTTATTGCCCAACAGATAAACCATTTACAGGATAATATACATAAATCAAATATAAAAAAGTAAAATAAAATTTAATCCCTAACCCAAAAAATGCTGAATTGCTGTCTTGACCAAAGTTCTCCGTGAAGTGCAGAAAATATCTAGGCCATCACAATACAAATTGAAGTTAATGTTTGTCCGCGCTCTATCAGGCTTGAACACTAGAACAGATCTAGAATTGAAACTTGGAACATTGAAGTTAATCTTGGATAGTATGTCAGCACAATCAACATTATAGTGTATCATATTGTAAAGCAATGATAAAGTTGCAATTATTCTCCTCAGTTCCAAACTTAGATAATCCGTACGTTTACACCGAAGGGCATTGTCATAACCTTGAGATGGATATACTCCATCGATGTTAAAAGAAGGTACTTCAAGAATTTTCTTTGTATGCCTTCAATACGTTTCTTATGGCATTCATATATCGGACTCCAAATAACACTTGCATATTCAAGTCTTGATCGCACAATTGAGTTATACAGTTGCCTAAGACAATTCAAATTCGTGAAACCACCACAATTTCTCACCATAAATCCATATCCCTTGGCAGCATCCAGTCCCACTCGTGAGATGTGCTCAACAAATGAGAGTTCAGCATCAAACCAAACACCCAAATCCCTGAACACAACACACCTTTCAAGCTTTGTATCAACACATTCATAATCATAATGAAAAATTTCAGTTTTCCGAGAGAAGCTCATAATTTTACATTTTTTGATATTCAGACCAAGTCTGGTCTGTATCTTTCACACCAAGTTTGTGGCTGCATCAACTGCACCTGAAGGTTGACGCAATTAACAATATTTCTAATGATGGAAAACAACTTCAAGTCATCTGCAAAACAAAGCTTTCCACAAGCGATTATATTAAGCAGATCATTAATAAATAGTAAGTAGTAAGTATGAATAAAAGTGGTCCCAGATTCGATCCCTGTGGTATACCTGAAGTGGGAAAGTAGCTGACAGAAACATGTCCATCATAACTCACAAAATGATCCCGCTTCGTTAAGTATGAGCCCAAGAGTCCAACCGCTGAGACATCCAATCCACACTTTGACAACTTGTGCAACAAGACATCATGCTGAACTCTGTCAAAAGCCTTAGCAAAATCACTATAAACAACATCAACTTGGTCATTGTCATCCAATATCTCAGAAACAAACTGTGTGAAAGCCACAAGATTAGTTATTGTAGATCTTTTACGAACGAAGCCATGTTGAAAGGGTGATATGAAAGACTGTAAAGAATTGATGATTCTATTATACAGGACAATCTCGAAAATCTTTGAGAAATTACTTAATATAGCTATAGGCCTATAATTTTCAATACCAGATTTAGATCCAGACTTGAAGACAGGACACACTTTGGTCCTCTTCCAATAGTCAGGAAACGTTCCAGTAAATACAGAAAACCGGAATATGCTCATAAGTGGTCTGATCAGATATACAGAACAATTCTTTATCAGAAATGCGGGAATTCCATCCACTCCAGAGGTCATTTTATTCTTCAAACTGTTGATGGCTTTAGAGATCTCATTCTCATCTATGTTTACGAAGGAAGTAGCAGGCAAGCTCAGACTGGGCTCATCAACAGGAACAAGGGGCTCATCAAAACTGGAATATACACCGTTGAAGAAACTGGAGAAAGCGTCAACGATCTCCTGCGGTTCACTTAGGAGACTGTTTCCACAACTCATTCGACCTGGAATTCTAGTAGATCGATTTCTAGAATGAACATATGACCAAAATGCCCTGCCATCACCAGAAACCGTCGCCTGAACATCCTGCAAATAGTTTTCATAAGAAATTTTTATTTTTTGTTTAATTTCTCTCCTTAACCTACAAAACTCAATCCAATCCAACCGATCACCAAATTTTTTAAATCTTTTCCTAAATTTAGCTTTTGCTTTAATATTTCTTATAATATCTGAATTGAACCAAGGTGGATACTTATGACTAAAATTTCTATACACCGGCACGTGATTATCAAGTATTGCATGAACAATCATATAAAAATTTTCTACAGCCACGTTCACATCTAGGTAGTTTTCTAAAATTGACCAATCTACAAGTGACAAATCAGAGTACAATACTTCATAATTCGCCATTTTAAAGTTATACACCCTACTTAAATTATTCGGAATAAGCTTTTTAACCTCGGCAGAGACATCTGGCAACACAATTGTCAAAGCTGGATGATGTGAATCCTCCACTACTAGTGCGAAACTATCTTGACACACTACACATTCCAACCCAGCAAAAACAAGATCGAGAGTTCTACCTAGTGCATTTCTAATATTGTTAAATTGACTGAGATTGAAACAGTTCATAACTGATAGCAAAGATAGAGATTTACTATCTGAGACATTATTCTCAGAGAATTTGGGAGCATTGAAGTCGCCCACAATGAATACATTTTCCAGTCTACCCAAACAGTCCTCAGCACAAAGACATTCGCAAAAATATTCAAATATCTCCGCCGACAACTTATCCGGAATATAAACAACCGAGACATATACACTCTTGTGCGCAAATACTATTTTCACTATCAAAAGATCGATCATGGGAAATGCCATGTCAATTGTTGTGGTAAAACTAACTTTAGATCCTATGCAATTTCTAGTGGCAAACAAAACTCCACCTCCTCTGGTTTTATTAACCAAGTTATACTTTCGGTTTTTTCTATGAACATCATACTCTGGTGGAAAAAGCTCTGTTTTCGCGACATCATCATGTAACCAAGTCTCAGTCAAAGCAATCATATCGAACTCACACTCACAGACCATTGAATAGAAACAAGATATCTTACTGTTCAAGCCACGCACATTTTGATAATAGCAACAAATATCATTATATCGGGAGCTTTTGGTTACATCTAGCTTATTATTTGTTTTTTTTTGACTGATCATTTGAGAGTGTCGGTTGCCTACATGTTGGTCCGAGGTTTTCGAAAAAAGTTTCGAAACGAAAATTCTCTTACTACCACACCTTCTGGCCACACTCCAGGATTGCACACTAAATCATACAATCCATCAGTGTCGACTCCAACACTAAATGCTGAATTATTGCCTTGTGTGTTCAGCTTTTTGACTTCTACTTCCTCATTTATATTCATACCTTTAAGATAATCCTTGATTTGCTGCTCAGATACATCCTTCCCCTGTATTCTACCTAAGTAGATCCTTCTACGTTTCGCCGCTCCTTTTATAACAGAATCATTAGTTTTCTTTGTACCTGTACATATTATATTTCTTCTGTTTGTTTTTTTAAATCCATTAACTATCTTCCATTCATCCTTTTGCAGTGTTGTTGTTGACGTTCCCTCTCTGTTTTGGCTCGATTGACATGATTCAGACGTATTAACTGTGACATCTGAGCGGTTAGACCAGGAAGACGGTAGTCCCAATGTTCCCTGATCTGTCATCACTGTCATTTCCGCGTAGGTTCTTTTATTGACTATGTTCTCCTCTGTCTTTTTACTCTTCTCTTTTTTAGGTTGATTATTTTGTTTACCTTGTTCACGATCGCTATTTTCATTTCCTGTGTTTACAGTTTAGACCTTGATTAAATTTTTATCCTTCATAATTTCCTGATCTTGAATTCTCAGTAGTAGTGCGTTATTTTCTAACAGTATTTTGTTCTTTTCCTGTGATTCCTTTAATAATTCTCGTAGGTACGTTACTTCGATGTTTAAAATGCTATTCTCTTTTTGGAGTTCGCTGATTTCTCTAACCATTTTGTTGACATTGACTTCTTCATGCTTGCAAATCGTAGATTTTTGATTTGCAGCCTGTTCTAAACACTTAGGGTGGAAAATTTCCAAGCATCTATAACACTTGACAGGTTCAACCACTTTCTTTCTGTATTGGATGTATTTATTTTCGCCCTCTTTGCCAATTTTAACAGAGTCGCTTTCAACCGCGTCGTCTTCGCCCGAGTTATATTGTGTATAAGTCAGTGAGCTTTTTAAAAAACTTTATTTACTACTAATACACATGAACGGTATCTAGCTATGTCAAGACTAACTTATTTGTTATCCATGCGAGATTCTCACGGAAAGATGAACAGAAGATGATATTTTGCTATATCATCATTCTGTGATATATAACTCCTCCATCCACAGAACTTTCTTTACGGGGTGAAAAACGTTCCTTGGGATGGATTGGTGTCTTGTTCTTGAATTTGGGTGTCACCTTTGGAAACTTTTCTGAGGTAGCATTTATGGAAGATTTTCTTTATCGCCAGGTAACCTCCTGCAGCGATGAGGATAATATAAAGGATTCCAATTAAACTTGTATAGGAATTTTGTTTATTATCCTGGAGTATCAACGGTCTCAAATCTTCTTGTTTTCTCTTCAGCTCATGTAATGAATCTAATGGGATGTTCTGCAAGTTTATCTTCAATAGATCTGGTTCAGTCCGATTGGAATTGGATACAATTTTTGGCAGGTACATTGGTTGATTATCGATCACTTGCTTGGAATTTGTGTATTTTCCATATTCTGTTTCAAATAGGCATCCTTTAGGTATGGTGATAAGGTAATTCCCCTTAAGAGATGTATAATCACTTCTTTTACAGGTAAGATGGATCTTCATTTCATTTGGTGCTATGATTATATATTTTGCATTATCGATTTGCTGGATAAAATTGAATTTGATTTCAACTGGATGATTTTGACAATTTCCTATTGATTTCTTGATTTGTAATAATTCAAAAAGACAGTCTTCATCTTGAATTCCATTCATTAAGCTGTTTTCTTCGCAGTAGTAATGTGGATGTATTTTCATACAAGGTGTTGAGGTGTATTGATATTTATTTTCATTTAATGTCAGATAGGTATTTCGTGGAATGATGATGGTATTATTTTTGGTTGGAATGGAATACAAATGATAATGAAAAAATGATTCGGTGTATGCAAGAGGAAAATGCAGAATGAAAACGATTCTGAGATTGACATAATAAGCATCAACTTTAATCAGTTCATAATAATTACGAAACTCATTTTCATTAGAGAAAATTAATGAATTTTCTGAAAATTTTATTATACTATGGTGAAGGATACCAAGCTTCGAAAAGCTCATAGCAATTTCAATGTCGTTAATTATTTTAGTTATAATATTTTCGGATATACTGATTTGATCAATCAGATTTTTGAAATCTATATAAGAATACATCTTATTCTTCAAATCTTCGGAAACCAATTGGAATTGATTTGAAATTGTTTTCTGATTTTGTGCTAAAATTGAAACAGATTTATTGAATTTTCAATAATCTCTCCCGCCTAAAAAATATCAGAGTTCAGTCTAACTTTAATCTCTTGCTGGTTTTTCTGGAGTGAATTCAATATTGATTCATAATGAGCTGCATCATTTGCATCTAAATTGCCCGAAATACTTTTGATAATAGTTCCTAATCCATCTATTAGTCCTCTCTTGTTTCTTTTGTGAGGTAACAAACTATTTAGTTTTTGTATAGCCATTTGTACCTGGTAATTCACGATTCTATTATAATTTTGTAATGTGGAATAAATTGTATTATTATTGAATAAAGATTGAGATTTCATTACTTCTTGAAAAAACGAACTCAAGGTGGATAATTTGGTTATAAATTGGCGATAGGTCAATATAATGGATAAAATCATGCGTTTTTTCCTTAATTCGTGCATTTCCTAGGTAAACTGGAAGAATCTCCGGGCTATCCTACCGACTGCGCCAGTTATATTGTGCATAAGTCAGTGAGCTTTTTAAAAAACTTTATTTACTACTAATACACATGAACGGTATCTAGCTATGTCAAGACTAACTTAAAATGATCTAACATGTAAACTTATACTAGAGGGAAAACTGCACATTCGACGTATTTGTTATCCATGCGAGATTCTCACGGGAAGATGAACAGAAGATGATATTTTGCTATATCATCATTCTGTGATATATAACTCCCGCCATAATGATGATAACTAAAAGTAGTTATTTAATCAACTAGTTTATTGATGATAGCGATTAATGGCCGAGATATTTTTACACGTGGGCGGAGCGAGCGTGTTAATGTTCAAGACTATTAATGGCTAGATTAATAAACGAGTTGATTGCAAGATTTTTCCGTCTACCTCTTAATGAATTAGAAATAAATTATTTATATTTATGGATCCAATTGAACAATTCGTAAAATTCATAGACGGAATTTTCGAGATGTGACATTCTGAATAGTCCACATTCAGATCGTTACTGACGATTTGCCATAAGGAATGTGTGGAACTGGTGGGAGCTGATGTAATAATTACTGGCGAACGATTATCGCATACTATATTTTCAGCAGTTTCTAATCTATTTTTTATCGAGTTTTCGATGTTCCCTTCTGCATCAGATGTTGATTTCTATCCTCCAAGCCGTTTGATGGCTGCAAAATTTGCTCCACTGTCCGAAAGATTAGATGCAGAAGAACGCCGAAAACAGTGACAGATTGGGTTGTTCTAATTTGAGAGATTTTGCAATTAACGATGGTAATTTCGAAAACGTATTGATTCCTACTGGCTGTATTGAGCATTTCAAGTTCTTGTAAAAGACGAAAAACTTTTCGTGCGGAGTTTGAATTGGTCCCAAGGATATATATCTCTTGATTGGATTCAAAAGTGTACGCTCCTCGTTATCCACCACAGAGAATATCCTTTTCGAGTGCGTTTTGAATGAATTCCGAGTTATTAAAAATTTCGAGCCCATATCCTGCACATCATTTATCTGCAACTTATACAGCTCATCTTTTCGCAATGCCCCGGATACTCCAAATATCAAAGCGACCTTCAAATAAAAATTTAAAGTTACATATTTTATATCCACGTGACAATAAGAAAAATTTAGAAAATTAAGTTAATTGAGTTCTATATTTACCTTTGACATCAAGAAAATACTGTCTGGGGCATTTGCTATAAACTCTTTTAATTGATCTTTCTCGAGAACTTTCGATTTCTTAGGAATATAACCCACTTTTTATCCCTTAATGAACATCACCAGTTTGTGATATCTGCTTATATCAATATTCCTTTTAACGTTCAATGTTGCTTTCAACATTGAATACTTTGGCCATAAACTTGCTAAGTATCACTTTTCTGCAACACTCTTAAAGTATGCTAACAAAACTATTTCAGAATAATTGAAAACGTTCTCCTCGCACCATGACATGAATTCTGCGTAGGTTTGGTCATACAAATGTCGGCTTTTTTCAGGTAGCAGGGTCATAGTTGCTGCTTTATCCATTTCTGCAATGTCCGGGGGAGTTAAGGGGATATTGATTTCGTTACTCATTGTAATTAAAGTAACTGGCGATGTTAAATTAAGATCAAGAATGATAGCAGCTATATTATTCGTCATTTGACAGATCGATTCACAAACCTACAAAAAAAAATTTTTTTTTTGGTGCCTAGAATTTTTGAGCTGATTTTAACTAGGTATATTTTTATTGCTAAATCTAAATATGATAGCAGTTTTTCTGTATCAGCTCTAGAGTTTTAGATAAATTCACTCATCTATCAATGCTTTTTCCTATTTAAAACTTTCAAGTATGCGGAACGAAATTTATCGCACAAGGAGAAAGATCTGCTACCTTTTTCTCTGAAGAACAAAATCTTGTATTTTGCCATGCTATTAGAGAACTCCTGGTAAAAATGGGTCTTCCTGAATATTTTTCGGATGATTGGCGCCTATTTATTGACAGCTCAAAGCGAAGTTTAAAATGTGTTATTCTACATAATGGGAACAAATATGGCTCAATACCAATTGCTCACTCAACTAAAATGAAAGAGCAATATGAAAATATAGCTTTGGTTTTGGAAAAAATAAAGTATCATGAACACCAATGGGTGATTTGTGTAGACTTAAAAATGGTAAACTTTCTCCTTGAAAGTAAAGTGGCCACACAAATATCCTTGTTGTTGTGCCTCTGGGATAGCAGAGACAAAACGCAACACTGGGTTAGAAAAGAGTGGCCTAGAAGAGAAAACATGGATCATCAATGATCCTTTAGTTCCGCGAGAGAAAATCATGTTTCCACCCTTGCATATCAAGCTGGGTCTGATGAAGCAGTTTGTAAAGGCTCTTGATAAGAATGGATCATGTTTTGCATATATAGGGAAAAAATGCCTCAGCTAAGTAAAGAAAAAAATTAAAGCAGGAATATTTGATGGCCCAAAAAAATAAGACAGCTGATTAAAGAGCCTGACTTCATAAATTCAATAATTGAGATTGAAGAAAATGCCTGGAATTCATTTGTTTCAGTTGTTCAAAATTTCCTGGGTAAACACAAAGCTGAAAACTATGTTGAATTAGTCAATGAGATGCTGAATAATTTCAGATCACTTGGGTGTAACATGAGCATTAAGGTGCTTTATTTACACAGAAACTTAGACCGTTTTCCTGATAATTTAGGCGACATTAGTGAGGAGCAAGGTGAAAGATTTCACCAAGATATCAAATGTATGGAGGATCGCTATCAAGGAAGATGGGATACTCTCAAGATGGCAGATTACTGCTGGTGTTTAAAACGGAAGTGTTCTAAAATACATTCAAGAATGTCACGCAAAAGGAGTTTTCGAAATGTTTAGTGAGTAATTGGTTTAAATGATGGCTTTTTCCGTTTTCTATAGTATATAATAAATAATAACTGTAATATCTGTGTAATATAATAAAAATTCCTTTCTTTAAACCATGGTTTTTCTTTTGAAATAGTGTAATGTATAATTCACAAAAATATTGATATCTTAAAAATTCGAGCTGACAGGCAAAAACTAATAGCATATTTGAATTCAGAGCATCAAATTCATATGAAATCACCTCCAAAATCTTCGGCACCAAAACGACTGTTGACCAGTGTTATCAATTAAGTACATATGCCAGAATTTTAGCTATCTTAGCTTCAATGTTATATTTTGTGGTCCGAAATTCAGTGAAGGAGTTGAAACGGCCTGGTTGCGGTCACTTAATGAAAATTTGATCCACATCGAAAGCAAATATACTTCCCTTCTCGTTGGATTAATCGATTATTGCAATTTTCGTTTTCCATCTGCTACGTCAATCATTGTGTCTTCAACATAAAGAATCAGCAATAAATCTCCTTGCTTCATCGAAATAATCGAACAAATTTCATTACCAGGTAGCGCATCCATCTAGTCAGATAACAATTTATGGCTCTTCTAGATTGATTTACTGGCAGCATAACTCGAATGACAACATAAACATGTAAATCCAGACTCTGCGTATGTAGGGGCATTATCCGATTTTTTATCTCATAGATAAACCCTTTCATGTGTGAATGAATGTAGTTGATTTGCATGTGGTGAAAATCAGAAACCTGGTGTTGTATTGGATATTAGCTAAAGGGTGATTGATAGTTTTGGGTGAGTTTTACTATTTTAGTAGATATCTATCTAATTTGTGACGGACTTCTGGAAAAGCAGGAAATGAAAAGCATTCCGTTGTCATGAGTGTGTTGTTTCAGTATTACGATTTACATCAAGCCTCTTTGATTACTGGTTCATTACCGAATAGTGTGCTATCGTATTGACCGAATAATTGCGATATTTTTTATCGGGACGGTAATTTTCTTGAAACATGAAATGTTTATTCATTAATTGATTATCACATATGGAATGGAGAGCTGAAAAATACGAAAAAAAGCACGTGAGATCAGGAGCTTTTGCACGCCGTTTTTCTCTCCTAAAAACCAATCAAAGGTAAGCAGAATTCAGAATATCTTACCTTCACAACGCACTTTTGAATTCAAGTCCAAATTATAAATATCTGGAATTAAAAATAAACGAACTTACAGTTTTCCTTCAGTTTCAATTGAGACACAACCCTGTTCCACTAAAAACTACTTCAAAATATACGACAATATAACCTGGAAAATTATCTATGGGTAAAAAAGGTCTTCTTTCATCGTCATTCCAAAATTTCCGAAGGGCAAACACTAGACTTTTGAAATACCTTATACAGAGTGAGTCTTTGACCACTGCGTTAATTTTAACCATAGAATCTTGATGTCGAAAGAAACATTTTTTTCCTCTAACATTTTTCCAAATTAGGTTCAAAAGATATAGGGTGTGGAAATTTCATAGGAAAATTGCATTATTCCCTGTACTGTTCAAACGACAATATCAATTGAAACGGTCTCTAGTAGAAGCTTTTTGATGACAGTCATGCATATTTTGGTATCTACAGATATATTCCATTTTCCCTGGTATTTTCATTACTACTCAACAGATTGGTTAAATTGTATTGAAAATAAATATCACTTGAACTAATGGTTATATTTTGTACTTTTTAGAATCGTTAGTCATTTCAGCTGATAAAATGATTCCTTATCAATTTTCCTAAATTACACCATTTTTGGGATATTAAATCGATAAAATCATGTCCAAATTTTATGATTTCTCCAAATCCAACTCTGTGTTGAACTGACCCAATAATCAGATTTGTTCAATGTTGCCATACTTTATGTCTTTTAGGATAAAATATTATTTCTACAGAAGGTTGGGGAAATCTCTTCAGTCTATGGATAAAGCACTAAACACTAGATGAAATTAACCACAGAATAATTTTATTTGCTGTATTCATTATTGATGATGTCTAACACCTTGTTTAATATCCCAGAGTAATATTCCATAATAAAGAGGGAAAAAGATTTCCATCACTCACATAGCAACTTAGGTATATTTTCGAAATAAGCTTTGAAATTGACAGGTAATATACAGGGTGAGTCTTTGACCACTGCGTTAATTTTAACCATAGATTCTTGACGTCAAAAGAAACATTTTCTGCCTATAACATTCTTTCAAATTTGGCCCCGTTCAAAAGATATAGGGTGTTGAAATTTCATAAAAAAATTGCATTTTCGCCTGTAATATTCAAACGACAAAATCAATTGAAATGGTTTCTTGTAGAAGGTTTTTCATAAGTCAGGCTTATTTTGGCATCATTCGATTTATTCCATTTCTTGTGGGTTTCTCACTACTACTCCACAGATTGGTGAAATCGCATGAAAAACAAATATCGCTTGAACTAAAGGCCCGTATCTTGTACTTCCTGAAATCATTAATCATTTTTGCAGATAAAATCATTACTCATTTTTTCTCCTGAATTGCACCATTCTTGAGATATTTGAAGTTGAAAGGAATTAAATCGATATAATTTCGTCCAAATTTTCTGCTTTCACAAATCCAACTCTGTGCTGAAATGATTCAATAATCAGATTTGTTGAATGTTGCCATATTTTATGTCTATTTAATATATCTACAAAAGGTTGCGGAAATTTCTCCAGTCTATGGTTCCACCACTAAACACAGTAGATGAAATTAACCACTGAAAAATTTTTGTCTTACATTCACCACAAAATCTAAATTGCCATTTGCTGTATTCATTATTAATGATGTCTAGCACCTTGTTTAATATTCAATCCAGAGTAATATTCCATAATAAAAAAAAGATTTCCATCATTCACATAGGTACTTACAGAATATTTTCATGATGACCAAGTTGAAACAGGTAATATATTTTCTGTCAGGACCTGTTAAATTGAAGACATGTCTTTATGAAGAGCTGGTTCTTTATAGCTTCAGACTTTCAGGGTTCATCAAATTATATTTATTCTAACATGGGAATGCTTCAAATTAAGCTCATATGAGTTTTAAAACTTCGAACCCAGTCTGATTTGTCTTCACATCTTTATTTCATACATCGATTCAACCTGATTCACAAACTTAGGAGATAATAGATATTGACTTAGTTCTAATATTTCTGAATGTTTGTTATGATGCATGGTTAATTAAAATTCATTCAATATTGAAACTGGAAGCTATAGGCTCATAAACAAGAAAGATTAGAATAGAATGCATTTTCTGACCGTAATCATTTCATACTGAATTGAATAATTTCGAACTATCGAAATACAATACAATATTTTACACTTTTTTTGAAGATACAAATAACCGTTGACAGTTTCAAACAGAATTAAAACAACAAGGAACCACAGAACACTATTTTATTGGGAGCTACCCACCACAGAGACGTTATAATAACGTTTTAATGTAATAATAATTCACTCTAGTTATTCTGAGAAAAATTATAACTGAAGATCAATAATGGTTACAGATATTATTATCTATCCAAGTAAATTGTTATTGGGATTCACTACAGAAAATTATCATCAAGCAAAGTAACATCACTTTGAAATAATCATTCGTAGCGACATCATTCATTGTTGTTAAAGATTTTCATATTTTCAACAGTATGATATCAAGAGACCTCATAGACCTGTTCACTGGTCTCTGTCAAGGAGAAGAAACTTCTGAAATATCAGTGTTTGGAAAATCATAGATGATTGTTTTCTGGCTTTGAGTAAAAAAAAGCAAAGTGACAACCTCTTGCCTTGGAAGTTTTCATAGAAATGATGGTTTTCATGATTTGGAAATTTTAAGAAGAAAATTACAGATGTATGATGATAACATCCAATAATTCTGAGGTTTTTTTTGGAATTTCTCACTAGAAAGTGAGTATAGTAGAACAACAAAAATCTATGTTTATGGTGTTGAATTTTTTTTACCAGAAAATTAGTATTTTGTATCTTCCTTCTGGATATGGACCTCATTGGATGAAACATGAGTGAGTGAATCATTTCATAGAGGAAAAATAATGTTTTTAAACAATTCAGATTCAATAGTGGATGCTGTGGAAGGTATTTTTCATTCAAACTAAACTGGACTACAGAGGGGTGTTTGCCAAATGTGAAAACTTAAAATGCTTATAACTTTTCAACGTAGCTGAATATAGAAAAACCGTAATGGAAAAAGTGTTTCTTTTGAATATGCAATTGTATATGCAAAGCATGATCCATTCTTATCAAGAGCCTTCACAAACTGCTTCATTAGACCCAGCTTGATATGCAGGGGTGGAAACATGATTTTCTCTCGCGGAACTAAAGGATCATTGATGATATTCTTTCCCCCAACATTTATGTTTTCTCTTCTAGGCTACTCTTTTCTAACCCAGTGTTGCGTTTTGTCTCTGCTATCCCAGAGGCACAACAACAAGCATACTTGGTGTGGCCACTTTGCTGTCCAAGGAGAAAGTTTACCATTTTTAAGTCTACACAAATCACCCATTGGTGTTCAAGATACTTTATATTTTCCAAAACCAAAGCTATGTTGTCATATTGCTCTTTCATTTTCGTTGAGTGAGCAATTGATATTGAGCCATATTTGTTCCCATTATGTAGAAGAACACATTTCAAACTTCGTTTTGAGCTGTCAATAAATAGGCGACAATCATCCGGAAAATATTCAGAAAGACCCATTTTTACCAGGAGTTCTCTGGTAGCATGGCTAAATACAAGATTTTGTTCTTCAGAGAAAAAGGTAGCAGACAAGGCAGAACTTGTGCGATAAAATGTAATTCTCGTTCCTGGTTCAAGTAAATTTTTTTCCTTCAACTTGGAAGCTAGTAATTCAAGCTTCTTTCGACAGGTTGTAACAAAGATAAATTTTTTGCCCCACGATGGGAGCAGGTAGTTTTGAAAAATATTGCTCCGGCTAGCAACAGAGCAGATAAGAGAAATTTTGATGCCTCTACCTAATCAATGAATGTTCGAAATTGAACAGTCGTTATTTATTCCACTTTTTACAAATATCAGTTATTTACAAATGTACAGTCAAAATTGAGTGGAATTGTTCGGTCATGTATGTTTCACAGGTAATCACTATCCCCTCACTGAAACTTATCTTGTTTATCCTTGTATATTGAGATTCCAGGAAAATTATCTCCTCTGGTGGTTTCTCAGTTGAAGAAGTGTTCGGTAATTATCTTCTCTGGTGGTTTTTCAGTTGAAGAAACGTTCGAGAATTATCTTCTCAGGTGGTTTTTCAGTCAAAGAAATGTTCTGTACGCCACTGCTGCAAGTTGGCAACAAGCTCTCAACTTCAATGAATTTTGTACTTGATAGGTTGACGACAAAATTCCATAGCCCGACGGGTTTAGCTGTGAAAATCGGGTTTATCAGCTTGACTTGATAAAATCTCTTAGTTTCCATCGTTCTCTAAATGCATCATTTTACAAACGAAAATCTTTTAAAAGAAGAAAAAAAATAACCACGTGTTCAGAAAAGAACCCAATGGCGCAGATAGTTCGACACTAAAAATTCAGAGAACTCTGGACACCGAGAAAACAAAAAAATCAAATAATTGAAATTGAATAATAAAGTTAAGTACAATATCAAAATAAATGAAGGTGAGCTGATCCACCAGATATTCTCAAATGGAAAAGTGAAAAATGGCGGTCCGACCAGAATTATACGACATCTTTTTGTCATCTACACAAAAAAATAATTAAATGCATTAAATAAACATGACATTTAGGATCGAATAAACCCTGTCTGATCATAAAATGAGGGACTTACCGGAATAATTCATTCCGCCATCGAAAATTTGCATTTAAAATTCACGGGAAGAAATATAACACCTCTGACGTGTTTCTCCCAGCAACTCTTGGACGGAAAAGAAATCGATTTAGATCTAAATTATCGGCCACGTCGCTACGATATCGATCCTGCGCACCGCACAGCATTCCAAGGTGAAGATAACCGAAATTCCTACGCCGACTTCCAGGCGAATTTACACGATTAAACTGAACTGGGAATCTTACCGTTACAAGGTTGAGATCTGTAGTGAGGTCATTTAACTCATCTTGGTTGAAACTTTGGGAATTGATGACATCGTTTCAAAATCACTGTCACCTCCAGTAGTGTCAGAATTCTGATCAGAGAGACATGTGTCCTCACAGAGTTCTGGTAGCTGCTGAAAAGTTGAATTGGCACTTCTTCTGAGTGAGGGATAGGGCGTCTTGCAGAGACTAAATCTGCATGAGTCCACTTGTTACGGTTATTTCGATTGATTTCAGTAATATTTACTGGGCAGAAACAACAGTCATCGAAGTGATTTTTTGGTTCTCTCCAAACCATTGGTACTCCGAATTTCAGACTTTTATTTTTATTTATTATTATTTATTTTCTAAAAATCTAGAGCTGATACAGAAAAACTGCTATCATATTTGGATTCAGCAATAAAAATATAGTTAAAATCAGATCAAAAATTCTAGACACCAAAAAAAATTTTTTTTTTGTAGGCCTGTATTATATAGAGCTGTTTGGATATTCATGAACCTTTATTCTGTCGTTACGTCGTTGTTCAGTTTGTCCTATGTATACTCCCTTGCAATAATTGCCTAGAATTTGGTAAATGGCGTGTGAATTCTGAGATCTTTTCGCGATTTCTATAATTCTTCAAGATCGATTGAGATTGCCAAAAATATTTGCCAGTAGATTCATATGATCCATTATCTCAACCTTTGAGAGTTGACCAGAACGAATTAATTCTGGAAAATTTTTCATTGATTCAGACTGTTTCACAGTACGGAAAAATACTTCAGAACAATCGCGTAAAAGCTCACGTCAGTGCTGTTATACATTTTCTTAAGCATAAATTGAACATGCAAGCATCCATTGTTGGTGAATTAAGGTTAGCGGACTGTAAAAATGAATCGAGTTTGTTTTCATTTACCAACATAAATGAAATAATCAAGTGCAACCCAAACAAATATGAAATGCTCACCTTTTTAGCCACTCTGATGAATCTGATCTTGATGACAAACTTGTTAGATCTCAGATAAAATCTTTCATGTAAGATTTCTTGACGTCTATTTTTGGCACTACTTAAATATTGGCTTTCAAGCCACACAATTATATATAAGCAATACGAATTCTCACTTATAATACCACAAGAGCTTCAAAATTATCGGGTATTTCCCGATAGGTTCGTTGCAAACAAATGAAGGAGTCAAGTTTTTCAGGTTAAAAAATCACGAGCGCGAAGCGCGAGTAATTTATCCTGAAAAACTTGACGATTTATTTGTTTGCAGGAACCTATCTGGAAATACCAGATAATTTTGAAGCTCGTGTGGTATTCGGGGATTATTTTTCTGTCCCAAATGTCGGCCAATAGAATTGCACCATGATACGAACTGTACAGTTAACAAATAAGAATTTCATAATGAATAAAACAACATTTAATTAAGAATCAGGGTAGTGCAATTAAAAATACAATTGTTGTAAACATTGGTGCATGTTTTCTTCAAGTCAGAGTTATCGGTAATGGTCCCAGAAGAGGTAGATGGCATGAGGTTTATGCTGTTGATGGCATTTTCTGCAGTAGGCTCACTCCTTCGCAGTTTCTTGACAATTAATTCGTGGTGTTCCTGGTCGAGTTGGAGATACGGCTTGATGGAGTTACTGTTGGCATGTCCAGTTATTTTGATTATCTGCTGCTCTCCCAGGCCCGATTTCGCTAGATTGGAGACGGCTGTTGCACGACTGGAGTGATTGGTGATTTTTTGTTACCAAGGTCAAGCCCAGCTTTTTGTGCTGACTCCTTAACCCACTTTGAAATCGTGTTTTTGGCCTACTGGGGAATCCTTGTACCACCTAGCGCCTGGAACTTTATTCCAGAATGGACTTTGGGGTCAGGAATAGTCTGTCGCTCTTGATATTGACAATTTTACACACAAGTGGATCATTTCTTAGAGGGAAAATAATGTTTTTAAACAATTCAGATTCAATAGTGTATGCTGTGGAAGGTATTTTTCATTCAAACTAAACTGGACTACAGAGGGGTGTTTGCCAAATGTGAAAACTTAAAATGCTTATAACTTTTCAACGTAGCTGAATATAGAAAAACCGTAATGGAAAAAGTGTTTCTTTTGAATATGCAATTGTATATGCAAAGCATGATCCATTCTTATCAAGAGCCTTCACAAACTGCTTCATTAGACCCAGCTTGATATGCAGGGGTGGAAACATGATTTTCTCTCGCGGAACTAAAGGATCATTGATGATATTCTTTCCCCAACATTTATGTTTTCTCTTCTAGGCTACTCTTTTCTAACCCAGTGTTGCGTTTTGTCTCTGCTATCCCAGAGGCACAACAACAAGCATACTTGGTGTGGCCACTTTGCTGTCCAAGGAGAAAGTTTACCATTTTTAAGTCTACACAAATCACCCATTGGTGTCCATGATACTTTATTTTTTCCAAAACCAAAGCTATGTTGTCATATTGCTCTTTCATTTTCGTTGAGTGAGCAATTGATATTGAGCCATATTTGTTCCCATTATGTAGAAGAACACATTTCAAACTTCGTTTTGAGCTGTCAATAAATAGGCGACAATCATCCGGAAAATATTCAGGAAGACCCATTTTTACCAGGAGTTCTCTGATAGCATGGCAAAATACAAGATTTTGTTTTTCAGAGAAAAAGGTAGCAGACAAGGCAGAACTTGTGCGATAAAATGTAATTCTCGTTCCTGGTTCAAGTAAAATTTTTTCCTTCAACTTGGAAGCTAGTAATTCAGAAGCTTCTTTCGACAGGTTGTAACAAAGATAAATTTTTTTGCCCCACGATGGGGAGCAGGTAAGATAGTTTTGAAAAAATATTGCTCCGGCTAGCAACAGAGCAGATAAGAGAAATTTTGATGCCTCTACCCTAATCAATGAATGTTCGAAATTGAACAGTCGTTATTTATTCCACTTTTTACAAATATCAGTTATTTACAAATGTACAGTCAAAATTGAGTGGAATTGTTCGGTCATGTATGTTTCACAGGTAATCACTATCCCCTCACTGAAACTTATCTTGTTTATCCTTGTATATTGAGATTCCAGGAAAATTATCTCCTCTGGTGGTTTCTCAGTTGAAGAAGTGTTCGGTAATTATCTTCTTTGGTGATTTTTCAGTTGAAGAAACGTTCGAGAATTATCTTCTCAGGTGGTTTTTCAGTCAAAGAAATGTTCTGTACGCCACTGCTGCAAGTTGGCAACAAGCTCTCAACTTCAATGAATTTTGTACTTGATAGGTTGACGACAAAATTCCATAGCCCGACGGGTTTAGCTGTGAAAATCGGGTTTATCAGCTTGACTTGATAAAAATCTCTTAGTTTCCATCGTTCTCTAAATGCATCATTTTACAAACGAAAATCTTTTAAAAGAAGAAAAAATAACCACGTGTTCAGAAAAGAACCCAATGGCGCAGATAGTTCGACACTAAAAATTCAGAGAACTCTGGACACCGAGAAAACAAAAAAATCAAATAATTGAAATTGAATAATAAAGTTAAGTACAATATTAAAATAAATGAAGGTGAGCTGATCCACCAGATATTCTCAAATGGAAAAGTGAAAAATGGCGGTCCGACCAGAATTATACGACATCTTTTTGTCATCTACACAAAAAAATAATTAAATGCATTAAATAAACATGACATTTAGGATCGAATAAACCCTGTCTGATCATAAAATCGAAAATTTGCATTTAAAATTCACGGGAAGAAATATAACACCTCTGACGTGTTTCTCCCAGCAACTCTTGGACGGAAAAGAAATCGATTTAGATCTAAATTATCGGCCACGTCGCTACGATATCGATCCTGCGCACCGCACAGCATTCCAAGGTGAAGATAACCGAAATTCCTACGCCGACTTCCAGGCGAATTTACACGATTAAACTGAACCGGGGAATCTTACCGTTACAAGGTTGAGATCTCTAGTGAGGTCATTTAACTCATCTTGGTTGAAACTTTGGGGAATTGATGACATCGTTTCAAAATCACTGTCACCTTCAGTAGTGTCAGAATTCTGATCAGAGAGACATGTGTCCTCACAGAGTTCTGGTAGCTGCTGAAAAGTTGGAATTGGCACTTCTTCTGAGTGAGGGATAGGGCGTCTTGCAGAGACTAAATCTGCATGAGTCCACTTGTTACGGTTATTTCGATTGATTTCAGTAATATTTACTGGGCAGAAACAACAGTCATCGAAGTGATTTTTTGGTTCTCTCCAAACCATTGGTACTCCGAATTTCAGACTTTTATTTTTATTTATTATTATTTATTTTCTAAAAATCTAGAGCTGATACAGAAAAACTGCTATCATATTTAGATTCAGCAATAAAAATATAGTTAAAATCAGATCAAAAATTCTAGACACCAAAAAAAATTTTTTTTTGTAGGCCTGTATTATATAGAGCTGTTTGGATATTCATGAACCTTTATTCTGTCGTTACGTCGTTGTTCAGTTTGTCCTATGTATACTCCCTTGCAATAATTGCCTAGAATTTGGTAAATGGCGTGTGAATTCTGTGATCTTTTCGCGATTTCTATAATTCTTCAAGATCGATTGAGATTGCTAAAAATATTTGCCAGTAGATTTATATGATCCATTATCTCAACCTTTGAGAGTTGACCAGAACGAATTAATTCTGGAAAATTTTTCATTGATTCAGACTGTTTCACAGTACGGAAAAATACTTCAGAACAATCGCGTAAAAGCTCACGTCAGTGCTGTTATACATTTTCTTAAGCATAAATTGAGCATGCAAGCATCCATTGTTGGTGAATTAAGGTTAGCGGACTGTAAAAATGAATCGAGTTTGTTTTCATTTACCAACATAAATGAAATAATCAAGTGCAACCCAAACAAATATGAAATGCTCACCTTTTTAGCCACTCTGATGAATCTGATCTTGATGACAAACTTGTTAGATCTCAGATAAAATCTTTCATGTAAGATTTCTTGACGTCTATTTTTGGCACTACTTAAATATTGGCTTTCAAGCCACACAATTATATATAAGCAATACGAATTCTCACTTATAATACCACAAGAGCTTCAAAATTATCGGGTATTTCCCGATAGGTTCGTTGCAAACAAATGAAGGAGTCAAGTTTTCAGGTTAAAAATCACGAGCGCGAAGCTGAGTAATTTATCCTGAAAAACTTGACGATTTATTTGTTTGCAGGGAACCTATCTGGAAATACCAGATAATTTTGAAGCTCGTGTGGTATTCGGGGATTATTTTTCTGTCCCAAATGTCGGCCAATAGAATTGCACCATGATACGAACTGTACAGTTAACAAATAAGAATTTCATAATGAATAAAACAACATTTAATTAAGAATCAGGGTAGTGCAATTAAAAATACAATTGTTGTAAACATTGGTGCATGTTTTCTTCAAGTCAGAGTTATCGGTAATGGTCCCAGAAGAGGTAGATGGCATGAGGTTTATGCTGTTGATGGCATTTTCTGCAGTAGGCTCACTCCTTCGCAGTTTCTTGACAATTAATTCGTGGTGTTCCTGGTCGAGTTGGAGATACGGCTTGATGGAGTTACTGTTGGCATGTCCAGTTATTTTGATTATCTGCTGCTCTCCCAGGCCCGATTTCGCTAGATTGGAGACGGCTGTTGCACGACTGGAGTGATTGGTGATTTTTTGTTACCAAGGTCAAGCCCAGCTTTTTGTGCTGACTCCTTAACCCACTTTGAAATCGTGTTTTGGCCTACTGGGGAATCCTTGTACCACCTAGCGCCTGGAACTTTATTCCAGAATGGACTTTGGGTCAGGAATAGTCTGTCGCTCTTGATATTGACATCTCTCTCTCTCTCAATTTCTGGAACAGTCTCACTGGGCACTTGTCAGGGATTTCCCGATTCTCCACCAGCCACTTGCTGTCTGATAATTTTTATCACCACCTTGTGTGGTCTTGCTGAAAATTGGATTGTATTCAATTCTCCCAGTTGTTTCCCCGTCATTTCGCTGTACTGCCTTGAAGTGATGTATTGACGCCATGCTGCCCTCACCACCTCTCCAAGCCAATTCCACTGATATTATCATGAATAATTTTTCTGGAGGCCATCAGGAGTTTCCTCGTCCCAAACAATGGTCATTGCATTCCAATCTTTTTCCTCCAACGCTGCTGCACTTGCCCTCCGTTTTTCCGGAATAGATTGTAAAGCCTTACGGTTGGCATCACGAGCTCCTCGAGCGGTCTTGAATGCAGCATCCGAAAATGGGTTGATTTTGATGTCGAAATCGTTCAAATACTTTTCTTGAAGTAATTTTGGCAGTCTGATTCCACGTTGTTTTTATTGTACCTTCCTTATAGTCTTCTCCATCCATTTTCTTCATATTGTAAGCGTAATCTTTCATAATGTTTGCCAATTGCGCTTCACTCGTTGCAGCACTCAATGTGTATTCCCTCTCAGTACAAAAAGTAGTAAATTGGTTCCAAACTGTTTTTTTTGCTTTCTCTGTATTAATGGGAACATTTCCTTTGACTTTTTTATCGATGGTGGACAGAGAACAAACTCCAAATCGACTTATTTTCATGCAAAATCTCCAATTTTCACAATTGAATTCAACCTGTCAGTTTGACGTGTGCTTAATTTGACTGGATCATGTTTTGTTTATATATAGCAACTACCAGAGAAAATTTTCAAAAAATTATCAGTATAATACCATGTAGGTTGTACCACGTGACGTCGAATGGTGCAATTCTATTGGTCGATATTTGGGTCGGAAAAATAATCAGATGAAATCATTAAAATTTCGTAATTAATAATTCGCTTTCACGTAAGAATTATTTTTGTTTTGAAACAGATGTGCACTAGCGAGAATTCAATTTAGTATTAATTTCAAACTACTCGTACGTGTCACATCTTGAGGAGCTGGGTAAAAGAAAAAAAATTCAAAAGACGGAAATCGCCTCAGCTTACAAATAACGTGTTGAAAGAAGAAAATGAACATCGAGAGTTCTTTGAACGTTCACACCTTCAATATTTAATGCAACAATTTCCGACAAACGTTCACTTGGCGGAACATAACCACCCCACCTAAAATAATGATGATTTTACAAAATTAATTTCAACTTTGAATTAAATTCTGAATATAAAAAATATATAAGAAATGCGATTGGGTTAGAATTATAGTAATTATAGTACTTAATCATGTATTGAGAGGCACCAACTTGGTCAGTGCTCTGGTGTACTGACCAGTGGAAGTTTTCACAGTTATGCATTTTCTAATGGATTTACGAATCAGGCCTCTGACAGACCAGATGCAGCAACTTTGTCGAATTAAATTCATAGTTTCTTTAAATTTTTATGCTGCTCGTTTTTTTAATTGACCATTAATGTTCAATATTTTTTTTGTAAACACTTGTGATTTCCCATTCTACAGTTGGCTCCGGCTGTCGATTGGTTTATTTTCAAATCAATAAATAAATAAAGAGTTATTAGGACCAGATTGAAGCGAGACGAGGCAGAACGCACTTTTTAGGAAGCAGAATTGGATGCTCAGAATCTTATTTATTTATTTATTTACAAGGGAGTACAACACAGGACATAACCATATTGTGCACTCACTGGTATACAGATTTATAATTTAAATAACAAAAACATTTTTATTCTAATTGCAAGTTAAAAACTTAAGTCTTAAGTCTAACATATTTTCACATTAGTAAACTAAAAATCAGCATTAACCTCTCATGAACAACAACCTCAACTTATTTCTGAAAGTCATAATGGAGTCAGCAAATAAGTCAATATCCACTAGATTTGAAACAGCATTGAAAGATTTCATACACCTGTTTTAAGGGAAGTTTAAATGATAATTTGTTGAACTCTAGCTAACATCAAATAGAAATTTAAGTCTTGTGCGGTATAACGGCACATTGAGAGTCATCATGTTAAGAAGTTCTATTGAATCTGAAGAGCGGAAGATATTATGAACGAATTTAATATCTCTCAACATACGCTGATCTCCCTCATGATCTGAAGAGGAGTCGTTGCCACATCCCTATAGTATTTTCCAATAATATGCTTTATAAATTTGTTCTGAACTTGATCTAACCTGTTAATGTATACATTATAACAGGGATTCCATATCACGGATCCAAAACTCATTATACCGTTCACATATGCCATATA
>JARTUT010001387.1:0-96115 GCA_030674115.1 Micraspis discolor | reverse complement strand
TGTTTTCACAATTGAGGATTGTTGGCACCTCCAGGGTGACATTGATAGTCTCCTCCGTAAGTGTATGGATGATATACTTTCCCTGAACGTTCAAAAATGTAGTGTAATGTTCTTCAGTTGTAAGAGAGCTACAATTGAAGTCGCTTTTAACATTAGTGGTTACGTTCTTGGTAAGGTTGTTTGATTAAAAGAATTGGGCATCTTATTCTACCCTGGATTTAGTATTGTTCTTCACATAAATTTAACCATTTCGGAATGCATGAAAACACTTGGTTCAATCCTAGGATACTATGAAGCGTGATACCAGCGTGAAAATGGCAGAAAAAGATAGCCGGTAGAATTCCCGACGACACCCGAACGCCCATAGCATCCGTCAATGATGGACTTGATATTATTTTATACGGTTATTCACATGGGATGAAAACAATGAAGGGAAGGAAATGAATTGGAATACCGTAACTGGCAATTTAAGAGAATATTCTCTACAAACGGATAGGGGGAATGAATTCAGTATAGCTGCTGATTTTTTCCGAGATTTATATTTGAACAATCATTCGGAAATTCGACCTGAAGAAGATCGTGTTTACGATTGAAACTTTACATGTAGCTCTTGGAATTTGCCACCCAATATTTTTATCAGAATTTCTCACCATAGGTGACATCACCACGAAATGAGATTTTGAATTTCGACCTGATGGAACGGTGTTTCCAATGATACTTATACATATCATAGCCTGAATTTGCCACGAATATTCCTGTCAAAATTTCTTGCAGGGGATTTCGGTGAAACTACCTCGAAATGGGATTTTCAAATTTCGACCTGATGGAGACGGTGTTTCAAATGAAACTCATACATAACATAGCCCTTGGAATTTGCCACGGAATGTTCCTGTCAAAATTTCTTACCTAGGGATTTCGGGTGAAACTACCCCGAAATGAGATTTTGGAATTTCGACCTGATGGAGACAGTGTTTCGAATGAAACTCATACGTAACATAGCCCTTGACTTTGCCACGAATGTTCTGTCAAAATTTCTTACAGGATTTCAGGTGAAACTACCGAAATGAGATTTTAGGAATTTCGACCTGATGGAGACGGTGTTTCTAAATGAAACTCATACATAACATAGCCTTGAATTTGCCACCGAATGTTCTGTCAAATTTCTCAGGGATTTCGGGTGAAACTACCCCGAAATGGGATTTTCGGAATTTCGACCTGATGGAGACGGTGTTTCGAATGAAACTCATACATAACATAGCCCTTGGAATTTGCCACGAATGTTCCTGTCAAAATTTCTTACCAAGGAGATTTTGGGGTGAAACTACCCTGAAATGAGATTTTAGGGAATTATTTGGAAAGATGAGATTATCCAAATGATGACCGTTGTGTTGCTAGCACTCTTCTAAACGGGAACGAAAATTGACACGTTGACACATTGCTATTGATATTGTTGCAATTTCTGACCTGATGTTTTGCTTCAACTGGGTTAGGTTCGTCGGATTCTTTTGGTAAACCTTAATTTTGAGGTATCCCCATGCAAAATAGTAAACCGGGCTGAGGTCGGGGCTTCTAGGAAACCAGAGATGTTACTCCTTCGCGAAATGACTTTATTAGGGAAAATTCGTTAACAACTTTTGGAAAAATACTATATATAGTGGACTGTATTATTTTAAAAGGCCTGCGCTGGTTTACTTGCAAGTACACACAAAAACACTAGATAAATATATTTTAAACGTTATATATTTACATACCACATAACCCCAGTTAGGTTATGTTGCTTCAACAGCTGACGACGAAAGAGAGTTAATAACGGTTAGTTTCTGGGACGTCACAAAATTCAACCATAGAAGGTTAATTTAGAACACAGACAACAAAAAGCTCATCCCAAATTATACATAAATACACAAGTCATCATATTAACATTACAAAATCTCATAATAAGGACAAAAGGAGCACAAAAATACAAAACAAATAACACAAATAATTATAGATAAGATAGATAGAGAACTGACGCTGACGCCATCTATTGGTGTTTCTCTCAACTATGAGATTTAAAGTTAACTGCAATTTCTCCATACCGCCCGACTTGACAGGCTACAGGGCTTCAACAGGATAAAAGTGATTTGAAATTGCGTTATAAAGTAATTAAACTTAAACTAAAATAATTATATAAACAAACATTGATAAACAGTCAACATTTTACCATATTGGGTAATGGGCACAGTTTTACCACTGGGCGTTTGAAAACACCTTTTTACAGTTTTAACACTCACTACACGAGTAACACCATCACTACCAGGATGAAGTTCAACAATTCTTCCAAGATCCCACTTTGCTGGAGGACAGTTGTCGTTTCTTATGATAACCATCGTTCCCACAACAACTGGACTGGAACCAGTAGTCCACTTTTTTTCTGTTGGAGGGAATTGAGATAGTCCCGCGACCAACGTTTCCAGAAACATTGATGGAGCTGCTGGAGCAACTGGAACCTGGATAGTCGATTCAGTTGAACGGATGTGACGTCTGGATCTGGTACACTTCGATACAGCCGGCCAATGAGGAAATGAGCAGGGGTTAAGGGTGTTAAATCATTGGGATCGGAAGAGAGGGGATACAAAGGTCGGGAGTTTAAGACAGATTCTATTTGCGTCAACACAGTGCTAAATTCTTCAAAGGTTAAAATAGTTTCTCCAATTACTTTGTACAAATGAGTCTTAAAGGACTTTACATTAGCTTCCCAAATACCTCCAAAATGAGGTGAGCTAGGAGGAATAAATGCCACTTTAGATTATTTTCATCAGCGAAATTCAAAATGGAAGATTCATCCTGTTTGAGGAATTGATATAATTCTTGCAGAGTGTTATTTGCACTGACAAAATTAGTTCCATTATCTGGAAACATATCAGATGGAACACCTCTTCGTGAAACAAATCTTCGTAAACAAGCAATGAAAGCGTCTGATGTCAAATCTGAAACCAACTCAAGATGCACTGCCTTAACACTAAAAACATATGAACAAGCAAACATAAGCCTTTGATATTTTGCATCCTCTTGTTTTTCTGTCTTTATTAAAAACGGACCCGCGTAATCTACACCAGTCGTTTGAAATGAGAAGGAGCGTGTTACTCTGCAATCAGGCAAATCACCCATGATGACTGATTGAGACTTCGGGGAAAATTTAAAACATTTAAGACAATTTCGGACTGTCTTTTTTGCCATATCTTGTTGAAAGGCTAACCACCTTTCTCTCAATTCATCAGGACTCTCTTCATCCCAATCCAATCGAAGAGTCCACAACTTCTGAATTAACCTCTTCGCAACAATAACAGTAGGTGACAATAAACCTAAAGGGTCAAAAACTTTTGATATCTCCGACAAGACATGACGCTTAGTGCATTGAGTCGAGAAAATGGGTTCGGGAAATTGAAATGAGAGTTCATCACTCTCAGAGAACCATTGGATACCTAAGCATTTTGTGTCTTTATTACAGATGGTTAAAACATCTGACGATTGCAAATCTGGTCTAAAATCACTCAAGCAGTTTCGGTTATTAGATCTCCATTTTCTCAACTCGAAGCACCCAGAATTTAAAATCTTTGAAATGTCGCCACAAACCTTAATAGCTTGGGATTCACTATTGAATCCGGCAATCAAATCATCCACATAAAAATCCTCCTGAATAACTTTAGAAGCAGCTGGATACTGATCTTGCGAATCTATTGCAAGCTGTTGAATGCACCTCATAGCTAAGTAAGGTGCACTTGTTAGACCGTACTTAACAGTGTTAAGATTATACACCTGAATATCATTCTGTTTGTCAAATCTCCAAACTATTCTTTGCAAAGGTCTATCATCTGGATGAACAAGTATTTGCCGATACATTTTGGCTATATCTGCAGAGACAACAATAGGAAATTTACGGAATTTAACTAACATTTTGAAAAGATTGCCAAGAATCGGAGGCCCAACATGTTGAAGATCATTCAATGAATAACCTGATGTAGTGGAAGATGACCCATTAAATACAACTCTGATTTTTGTTGTGAGACTATCCTCACGAAGAACAGGATGATGGGGTAGAAAGAATGATACCTTATCATGCGTTATGTCGCTCACTAAACTCATGTGTCCTAACTCTAAGTATTCTCTCATGAAATCATGGTACTGCTCCTTTAGGAGAGGAGTTTTCTCTAACCTCCTCTCTTGAGACAACAACCTTTTAATTGCGATTGCCTTTGAATCACCCAACTTACTAATGTCATCTCGAAAAGGAATCTTCACTACAAATCTACCATGTTCATTACGAGAGAAAGTTGATTTAAAACTTTCTTCACACGCAATATCTTCCTTAGAAGAAAATACCTCATTTTTATTATACAATTCTTCAACTACCCAAAACCGTTGCAATAATGAATTAATGTCATCATTCTCAGAAGTTGCGAATAAATTCAGGGTTTTAATATTCGGAAAATTGTTATTACTCAAACAACCGGAAACTGTGAAGCCAAAGACAGTATTTTGTAAAACCGGATATCCTTTTTTCAATTTGATCTGCTGCGGTTCTAAGCAATCCCAAAAGTTGGACGATCCAATGATCATATCGATCTTTTTGGTTGATAGAATTCCGGATCTGCTAACTGTACATTGTGGGGAATATCTAAATTTGAAATGTTTAACGGTTCATTTGGAAGTCGGTCTGCTATTTTAGGTAAGACAAAACAATTCAAATTCATCGCGTAATTCCTAGTCAATGATTCCACCAAAACATTACATTGTCTATTCAAATGTGACACTGAATTTATTCCCGTTACACTTATATGTGCATCTGACAAAGGTAATTTCAATTTTGAAACTAAATCTTTAGTAACGAAGTTTGATTGGGATCCTGAATCCAAGAGAGCATGGCAGATATGTTTATTTCCATACTTGTCTGTGACATGAATTTTCACCGTTGACAATAAAACATACGAGTTTGTCAAACTTGTAAGGGCAACTCTTTCATTTTCTAAGTGCAATAATCTATTATGCTTTTCCTTGCAACTTGGACAAGCATTATGTCGACACTCGTTAGGTCTGTGTCCTCTACAAAGACAATTCTGACACAGACCTAATTCATTGACTTTCTCGACTCTCTCAGTGATACTAAATTTTAGAAAATCTGAGCAATTATAAATGGTGTGATTCCCATCACAGAAGAAACACTTAACTGACTTTGGTTTTACTTTATCAGTCTTACCCAAATAGCTTCTGACTTGCTTTCCCTTAAATTCCTTTTTAACTTTATCTTGGTCAACTTCATGATTTTGTTCTAATGATTCCAGCAAATCAGCTCTATTCTTCAAAAACGTTGTGAATTCCTTAAGGGTGGGCAGGTCTAAATTGATTTTCACCTTTTCCCATTCACATGCTGAAACTTTATCGAGTTTAGTAGTAACCAAATAAATTAATAAGGGATCCCAAGAATCCACATTCAAACCAAGATTGCTTAATGTTCTCAAATGTTTGAAGAGAGAATCTATGAGACTGCGTAGTGTCTTCGAACATTCTCTTTTCAAGGGACTCAAATTAAATAAGCATTTAATATGGTTATTGATCAATAACTTTTTATTGTCGAACCGATTACACAGTAAGTCCCACGCAATAGTATAATTTTCTGATGAAAATTCAAGGGACTCTATCATTTTGAAGTGGCATTATTCAAACTGGCCTGCAAATAATGATACTTTTGTATCTCACTAATAGATTTATTTGAATGAACGAGAGAATGGAAAATATCTTTAAAACTCAACCATCCCTCATATGTTCCATTGAACTTAGGTAAGTCTATGACTGGTAATCGCACCCTTGACTCTACCTCAGACTTGACATCATTATTCGAAACATTTCTCTTATTTAAGATTAAAATGATTTCACTCTGACACCTATTCATATGGTCAAAAACTCTTCCCTCTCATTCATTTGTGTCTCAAATTGACAGTCCTCACAGGATTCTTCAATCTGTGATTGAACTTCATCAAAACTATCCTCAATTAATGACAACTTTTCTTTGAAACCTCTAACAACAATTAAATCTTTTTCGCTCAAAGAAGATGAATCCATCTCGAATTTCCCAATGAAGGGTTCTAATTTTTTCGAAATGATTGTGAATCTACCTCTTAAACTGGCACGTTTTCTCATGAGTGTTCTATCCATAATTAACAAAATATGCTAAGTACTTACTTAATAATAATTAAATTTGTTGACTCAAATAGAATTGGCAGGTATAAAAGGATACTTTACAAATGGATTCCTGTGGCTCTTTCTTGATTTTCAACAAATGGCTTGTTCTCACACACGAGGACAGGTAACAGGAATTCTTCTGGAGACTTCAAACGTGATTTTTCTAGCACTTTCTTGGTTTCCAACACTCGGAGACAGAAAGGTCACTAGTTTTCTTTTACTTGAAAGGTGTACTTGCTTCCTCTGGCACTTTCTTGGTTTCCTATGATGTCTTCTTTAAAACAGGAACAGAAAAGGTCACCAGTTTTTTTAGCACTTTCTTGGTTTCCAATACTCAAGAACAGAAAGGTCACTAGATTTTACTCAAAACCAGAATACGCCGAATCCGGCTCGAAGGACCATGGAAAAATACTATATATAGTGGACTGTATTATTTTAAAAGGCCTGCGCTGGTTTACTTGCAAGTACACACAAAAACACTAGATAAATATATTTTAAACGTTATATATTTACATACCACATAACCCCAGTTAGGTTATGTTGCTTCAACAGCTGACGACGAAAGAGAGTTAATAACGGTTAGTTTCTGGGACGTCACAAAATTCAACCATAGAAGGTTAATTTAGAACACAGACAACAAAAAGCTCATCCCAAATTATACATAAATACACAAGTCATCATATTAACATTACAAAATCTCATAATAAGGACAAAAGGAGCACAAAAATACAAAACAAATAACACAAATAATTATAGATAAGATAGATAGAGAACTGACGCTGACGCCATCTATTGGTGTTTCTCTCAACTATGAGATTTAAAGTTAACTGCAATTTCTCCAACTTTCATTGAATCTTTTGAGGTATGGCAAGTGACCCCACCTTGATGAAACCAAGTTCTTGAGTTGAAACCTGCAAGCTCCTGCAACTCTGAAACCGAAAAAATTCGCAACATATCGCAATATCGGTCACTATTCACATGAATTGCTCATCCTCGTTGATCTTTATGAAAATAAGGACCAATTGTGCGTTAAGCAGATATAGCGGCTCAAATCACGACCTTTGGGCTATGCAGGGGTCTTTCATGCGTTCGTCTCGAATTTTCCACTGCCCAGTACCGACAATTCTGCTAATTAACATGACCATTCAGGTGAAAATTTGCTTCGTCACTGAACAGTATATTGTTAAAGTTGTTGAATCGCTGCAGCATTTCATTCGCAAAATTCACTCAATTAGCATAGTCCGCATCCCTAAATTCTTGAATTAATTGAATTTTATAGGCTTTTAAATGTAAGTTTCGACGTATGTATCAAATGTAAAGATGATTTTTTGACGTTCAACGTTTGGCTTCGCTTACGGATTGATAAAGACGGATTATGACGAACCAATGCCTCAACTTCTTCAATTGTTTCTTCATCGCCATCTGAACGAATTTCCTAATGCTATCGTCACTTGGCGGGTGGTGTGTAGGGTATTCCGCACTCTAGAGACGTTGAGCAGTCACTATTGAATCACCATTATGATAATACGCTCGTACGCAAAATGCGCAATGCGTCCCCAAGTACTGTTCTATCGTGACTAAAACTCCACAAAATGGCAGACGCCACGAACCCCACACCGGTCCTCCTAGACGCCCTGGTTCGAATATAGTGCGCAAACAAATACCCGATACCCTTTCTGGACAACTTGTATCATATAGTCGAATTGGAACAACTATAAGGCAAGAAAACTAACATAACGTTCAAAATAAAAAGGAGATGATGTCCCACACCAAAATCATCTACATCAGTGAGTGATAACACTACCAAGAATATAATGATGAATATCTGGAGGACTATGGTTTTGTCGGGATAACTTTGGACTGGTTCAGAAGTTTTCTAACCGGAAGAAGTCAGTGCGTCCAAATTAAAGACTCGTTGAGCCTCCACTGCAGTTACTACAGGGGTACCCCAGGGTACCATTCTCGGCCCAATCCTATTTTTAATGTACACAAACTCCTTGTTTGGACTTGGTACGAAGTCGAGAATAATTTCCTTTACGGATGATACTACAGTGTTTCTGGAAACTGAGACATGGCAAGAATTAAAAAGGATTGCGGAAAGTGACTTTCACACAATATTAGAATGCCTGCGGTATAAGAGATTGACTCTCAATACAGATAAAACTGTTTTCGTTTATTTAAGCAACTCTGTCGCATTTCGCCCCACTTTTACTTCAATGGTGGTTGATAATCTTTGCTTGATACGCTCGGCGGACACAGTAAAATACTTGGGCGTTGTGTTGGACAGAGACCTCACATGGAAACAACACGTAAGATAAGTCCAAGAACTGAGAACTTTGATAATGAAATTTAAAAATCTCAAAAAGTTCTGTCTTACTAAATTTTTAAGAACACTATACTTGCTGTTGGTGCAGCCTCATTTAGCGTATGGTTTAATGGGCTCGAAAGGAATTGTCAATAAGCATTATCGTTTTCCATCTGACAAGCTCTTCAGAATTGCCAATGTGATGGATATGAGACAGTTGCTTTTTCTGTCACTTGCGGTTCGCCAGAGGAGGAACATAACGTCTGCAAGTTTCAACGAGCATAGACATGACATCAGAAATAGGGGTCAGGTCATTCTGTTACCGACCACACATGGGACAAAGGGGCAGAGATCGCATCTGCTCCTTGCACCTCGAGTTTATAATAGTATCCCTCAAGTCTTGAAGATGCCCGATATAATGGCTACCTTTAAGAGGAAAATAAAAGGTTGGATCCTGAGTCAGTCGAGACACTTCATAGCCAGTTTAATAGACATAAAGAATGCCTATTGCTTGATAAACCACTAGTCCTGGAGTCTTCAGTTGATTCGTGTTACATCCTTGGTCTGCCCTTTGCTGGAAAATTGCGGAAAAGACATCTTTACCTGTGAACCTAGACTTTTGTTTTTCACTCTCACACAAGGTTTGATCCTGCGGGATCTCACCTTCGAGAGGTTTGCTTCCTGTTTATTTCGTGTGTTACGGTTAGTTTCCTTGGATATTCTTCAATGTAAAAATAGTAAACTTCAGTGTGTATTCTGTTCATTTATGAAATAAACATTATTACTATTACTATTACTATATAGGGTTCACTGACAAGCTTGCAAAATGTAGGCTCATAAAGTGTGTGCTGAAGTTGAAGCGAATTCATATAGCTACAGTTGTGATATTTGATGCTTGTAGGTACCCACAATTAGGTTAAGGGATTGTATAGAAAACGTTCCTGACTGTAACCAAAGAATGTAAAGTTTAAAAAAATTATTCTAACTAGGGGACCTGGTGAACTTCGTACCGCATCGCAGTCGTTTCTCTAGCTTTCATTTTTATATTGACATCAGCAAATTAGGTGGTGCTATTTGAGGCAATTCCAATGAATTCAAAAATTCAGTGGAATAGTTGGCTACGTCATGTTTTTATATTATTGTATATTACACGTAAAATACTCTCTATGAGGTATTTTTTCCATCCTGTGAAGTCAGAGAACTCTTTGTTATTAATCTGATCGAGGTATCAACTGAGACCTTATCATTTTAAGTAACTAGTAACTGATTCGAAAACACTCGCATATTAGTTGTTGATTGAAATTTCTCCTGGTTCCGCTACAAATCAACTTATTTAGGAATGCTTTTAGTTCGACAACAGAACTAAGGCCCCACATAAATGCAAGTGACCCCTTGTGTGCCATTTGGGTTCATCCAAAATAACCAATGTGCATATCTGAAAAATCTTCGATATAGCGCTCTTTATGGCGATATTGCATTTTTAATGAATGGTAATTTCAAGACTGACAAAGCCTTAGTACAGATGGAGCCAACAATGTGGCTACCTCATTTTGTGATTCGAATAACGCCAAGCATCCACACATGAACCATTTGTCAGTATAGTGTCATTATTTCAACTGTTTAGTTAAATCTAAATTTTCCTCCGAATATTTTTATGTGCATGTCCTTCTAAATAGTGCCTCGGCAACATGAAGCATTTACGAATTCTGATTTCAAGATCCATTTAAACCGTCGTGTTCACACTTTGTATCGCTAACCAGAACCCAGATACCTAATTGGGTGAATCCATACCATCCTGGAATCCACTTGAATAAACACAAAATGATTAATTCAAATCGATCTTGTCGTTTAGGAGTTCAATGTCAACACACGCACATAATTATGGTACATTTAATGAAATTAAAATGGCAAACTTCATACATTGACATGGATGTTTTTAGGTTGAGTAGTATTTGGAAGTTCATATTCATAGAAATGTAATAAAATTTTGAACAATCGAAATATACTTTCACGAACTTTTCCCTTTCGATTAATTCGATAAGAAAGATAAAGATCAGTTAATTCTCAACTCAAAACTATTTATCTCGATTTTTGTATCAGAGTTCAAAAGAGTAACTTCAGCAGTATGCTACTCGAATAAATTGTTCTTGTCTTTCATAATCGCTTTAATCAAAACTTTTCACATCTTGGCGAATTAAATTTCGATCGGAAAGCATTCAATGATAGCAATAATTAATGAAAGGTTTAAGGCCTTTTCATTTTGTGAATTCTATGATTATAAAGAAACAAGTACTTATTTTCTCACCATTCGATTTTTTAGAATACTAAAATTCAAGAATGTTCAGATTATCAATAAATACCATAAACAAAACGATGTCACTGACGACAAGGGGTTATGATTTTGAGGTAAATTAGTTCAAAAATATGTGATCGTAGGTATTTCAGTTTTAGATACACGGTACCGAAGTTTCAATTTTTTTTCTCCACTCACAAAAACCCGACGGCGTCGATGAAATTTACAGGTGGTAAGCTATTCCTATCAATCCTAACTCTATCGATAACTATCACTAACTTTATGGAGAGGTCTTCAGAAGTGTTGAATATATTTTTGTTCACCTACTTGGCATGTAGTAAGCAACGCAACCACAAAAATCCTTCGTGAAGTTCGTGTTACATTCCATCTTACAATTGTTCTGTGAATATCCCTCGAAGTAAGCTAACTTTCTTTCTGTGTGAAAATAGCAATTCCGGACGTCAGGGTCGAAACTTTTTACGTCTGTGGAGGTGTAAGACATGGTTGGTAAAACAGAAGCTGACACCAGACTTTCCAGTCCTACATGGAAGAATACCTCACTTGGTCTTGGTATTCTATTCGGCATATGGAGGGAAACCTGAAAAATAAAGATTAATTGAGTTACTAGAAGAAATGAAAGGTGGATTTGATTCAATTGAAACATATGTGAATAGTTTGGATGCAAAAAGTATCAGCAATTTTCATTTGGGAATGTTTTGACAAAATAAATCAAGAACTTATTAGTTCATTCGAACTTGCTGGTGAGCAGTTGACTTATTTCATCATCATCATCAAGTTTATTATACAATCAGTGGTGCTAATTGATTGAGTTTAGTATTGTTTTGTGCTGTAGAGGTTTATGATTGCGATTGTGGTATCGTTTGTGTGATAATAATGCCCGTTTGCGCGATTGGTACAAATTCCCTCAATAGAAAATTCCCGAGACTACAATGTAATAAATGCCATTCGTATCTTCATGCGAACGGTAGATGTTCGGATTTGACGAAAAATTCAATAACATCGATAACGAAAACTCCGGGTGGAGTATGGGAATGTGTCGACTGTCGTTGCGCCAGGGATTCCGGGACCGCTGTTGCATCGGCGAGTCACACCTCGCCTCCGTAACTGATGTGAAAACAGCCAAGTGAGATAGCCGAGTTTGGTACAGAATTATTCGTACGCCACTGGAATATTGACCGGATAGCGATGAAAATAATTTTGATTCGCCGAGATAATTTGTGATCTTTCTATTTTCACGTTGTAATCTGGATATGGTACGTTCTCTACGACGATGGCCCATGATGAATCCACCACCAGCACTCATTCCACAGCACCCCCGGGTTTAATATGCGGAATGACGGACGAGTTTTCAATAAAAAAATTCTTATCTAGACATATGATTGATGTCAAATTTGGCAATAACGTCCAGGAAGATCAACTGACAATTACTTCCTATGCCACATTTACTCGCACCCCCAGAGAGGTCAGTAGGTCTCAGCCTAATTATTAAATATTCATAAAAAATCAAGCAAATGTTAGAATGCTATCATACTCCTGCAGAATTATGTCCATATTCCAAAAAAAATATTTCTTTAATTATCTGTGACTTGCACCCCCGTGGGGGGCTAAAAAAGCGGCCTAATGATAATTCAAGCAGATCTCTAAAACTAGACATAGAATCGACATGAAATTTGGTATTTATTCGTCTCTTTATGTCAGTGGCGGCTCGTGACAATATAGTATGGTGAGGCACATATGAAAAAAAATTTAATAATGTAATATATGTATATATATATATATATAGGGTTTACGTGGCAAACAAAGTTTATATAGTGAACTCTACTTCGTCAGTTGCATAATAAATATATTAAAAAAATTTTCTTCACTAATGTTTGGAATTTTTGATGAATGCTCAAATTATTTATATACATATTACTTTATTTTATTCAGCAAAAAAAGCCATTAATTTAATTGTCCCAATATATTATGAGCTTATTTTTTGACATACTAAATTGCTCAAAAATATGAAAACCATTATTATGCAGCTGTACAGCAAGAACCAACGTGGAGGTGTAGAGCATTCCTGCCACGTGTGGGATGGGAATGAAGGAAATCGGATCAGATCAAGTTGGAAATTTTCAAAATAGCGAAATAAACTCTAAAAAAATAAAATAAACTTTGAAAAATATTAACACTGAATAAAAAAATTAAAAAGGCAGTGTAAAATAGAATTTATTCTGAAAGTTATAAATGAAAATTATTCTAAATTGAGTTCTGAATATTAAAATATTTTGTAAATCAATGGAATTCTACGATTTTTCGAAATGATCTATAACGTTGTCAATAGAAATATTTTCGTCCTGTGATTTTATGAATCCTTTTTCGATCGAAATTTTAGCCATATTACTCAGCCGCGCCTGTCCAGTTGTATTCCTAATATAATTTTTAATCCTTTTCAACGCAGAGAAACTTCTATCTGTGGAAGCAGTTGTCAAATTTTCCGAATTTTGAAGATAAAATTTGAAATAGGTCATCAGCAGAATGCCCAGAACTAACATCATAAAATCCCATGAAGCGCTTAACAAGTTGGTCATCTATTACATAACGAAAATTACTGATAACTGGGAATGACAGCTTATGTCAATTGTTTCATCAACTTGCCAAGAAAAAAACAATGATTGTGAAATTTCGTCCTCGATTTGTTTATTCACAACAAAAGCAACCTAATCAATTAATTCATTTTGAATGGTTTTAAATGTACCAGAAAATACCGATTTACTGTTATAATAATAATAATAAACTTTATTGATCCCGTTAGACAATACAGTATGGGACAAGTCAATCATAACAATACAAAATAGAAAACAAATTATTAGTGGTCACAAGACCAAGATAACAGTGAAAAATCACACAAATATTCAGTTACTGAATAGTAGCCTTTGCACAATAGTAGTTTCTTGATGGTTCTCTTGAATTGAATTATTTTAAGATTTTTAAAACTTGTTGGTAAGTGATTGTATACTCGTATACTCTGATAGAGAGGCGAACGTTCAAACCTTGATGTTCTATGCTTGGATATAAGCAGTACATCCCCTTTCCTCGTCGAATATTGGTGATAACTTGACAGCTTCTTGAAAGATCCCTCGTTGGACCTTACATGTAGGAGGCATCTGTATATGTACAAGCATGCAACTGTCATGATCCCATGTGTTTTGAAAAGAGGTCGACAGGAGACCCGAGGAGGTATTCTAAAGATACTTCTCAGTATTCTCTTCTGGCACACAAGAATTCTGTCCAAGTCAGATGCACTACCCCAGATCAGAATATTGTATGACAAATGTGGGTAAGCAAGACAATAATAAACATCCAGAAGGGATTGGAGAGGAAATAGGTTTTTAATTTTGTTGAGAGCGTAGTAGACGCTATTTAATTTTTTACAAACCTTTTCTACGTGTTCACTCCAACGTAAAAATTTATCAATCTGAATTCCAAGAAATCCAGTTGACTCATTTGGGGAAAGAGATAGATTCCTATATGTCAGCACCTGATTTCTACCCATATCCTTAAGACTGAAGTGTAAGCACACAGTCTTATCCACATTCACTACTAGGCCATTTCTGCTGCACCAAGATACAAACATATCTAGCAAAGCTAAAATTCCAGCAGCTAGCTCTTCAAAACTCCTTGCCGCAATCAAAAAAGACGAGTCGTCAGCAAAAAGCGCTACTACAAGTGCAATGATGTGTTCAGGTAGGTCATTCATGAACAAAATAAATAACAATGGACCCAGAACCGAGCCCTGGGGAACTTCCATGTCAACCATATATTTCAGGGAGTCAGCACCATCGACTCTAACCCTCACACTGCGCTCCACCAAATAACTTCTTAACCAATCAAGGAATAAACCCCTAAATCCAAGATTGTAAAACTTGCTCAGCATGAATGTGAACCTTAAGGAATCAAAAGCCCTTGACAGATCGAAAAACAGACCAGCAACGAAGAACCCATCGTCCAGTTTCTCATAAACGGTCTGCACGAATGAAATAGCAGCAGTCTCAGTAGAACGGCCAGGCCTGAAGCCATGCTGGGAACTGGTAATCACATTAAACCTATTCAAGAAACTAAGCATTCTGTTCAAAACTATTCTCTCAAAAATCTTGGAGAGACAACTCAGAAGGAATATGGGACGATAGTTTGAGATGCTGTGCGGATCTCCCTTTTTAAAAATGGGCACAACAATACTTTCTTTCAAAATTGAAGGAAATCTTCCAGAAGAAATAGAGAGATTTAGCAGGTACGCGAAATGTTCGGAAATAGAATCGCCGACCGCCTTCAGAGTTCTTGAAGATATACAATCAACACCTGTGCTTTTTTTGTTTTTCAACAATTTGATGTTATCAGCTACCTCATGTTTTGTTACAGGATAAAAATAGAAACTTACATCTAGCATTTTTGAAGTTGTACATGAAATAGATAAAGAATTTCTGAAATGTTTTGCTAGCATTTCAGATGTTACAGTTGAAAAATATTCACCAAATGAGTTTGCTAACTCTGTAGGGTTAGTACATAAATTTCCATTCAAAAGTAGATTTATTCTTCTCTGTTCTCTATTTTTATTACCGATTTCTTTATATACTAGGTTCCAAGTTGTTTTGTTTTTTTGACAAGAGTTGTTCATTATGTTTACATAATGTCTTCTTTTAGTAGTTTGCAGCAATTGATTGTAGTCTAATTTAGCGGTTTTATACATTGTCAAGGATTCTACAGATTTCACGTTCGAATGAAGCCAATAAATATTTTTCAAATGAAGGCTAGCTGACTTTATCTCTTGGGTTAAGCAAGGCTTAGAAACATTATTTCTTAGAATTCTCTTTAAAGGGCAACAATCAGCAAAAGCATCTCCAATGATCTTGACAAATTCATCAAAGCAACAATCTACGTTAGAACCTACATAAATATTCGTGAAGCTTGTGTTCTTAATTTGATTATTGAGTTTATCTAAATTACCATCAGTAATCTCCCTCACATAGCACACCTGGTCAACAGAATTGCAAGATCCAATATTTTTCATCGTATAGGAGTAGATCAATGAAACTATCCTATGGTCAGCAAGATGACCCTCGAAAACATTAGTTTTACATAACGTTAAATCTACATCTGTTCAAATATAATCTAGCAGAGAAGAAGAGGTTTTACCAGAAATATCAGTGAATATTCGTGTTGGCTCAAATGATGTTATACCCAAATTGAAGCACTGCATGAAGTCATCGAATACAGATCTACTTTTTGAGTCATTGACATCCATATTCATATCTCCGCACCCAAATAGTGATTTGGATTGATCTGCGCACTCTTGGACCACATAAGTGAGTTCCTCAAAGAATAATTTGAGATCGACCTTGGGTGACCTATAGACACTAATAACACACACCTTCAGGTTGTCACTTGATATCTTCACTGCACATACCTCACAATTCATCTCTTCCGCAAGATGAGAAATACTAATTCCAGATGTTTGAATGGTATCTCTGGCATATATGGCAGTTCCACCTCCCCTATGTGAAGTACGGCAAAAATATGAGACTAACGTATAACCAGGAAGCATCATGAGTTCAATATTCTCTTTCAGACACCAGTGTTCGGCCACACTTACAATGTCTGGTTTCATTGAATCAAGTAATAATTCCAAAGTTAGTAACTTATTTGCAAGACTTTGGACATTCAATTGCATTATTTTCAATTTAGAAGTTTGTTGACTATTTTTCGTGGTTCGACTAGTTTGGGTGGAATTTGCTAAATAGTGCTCTGATCCCGACGACGCCTCAGAAAAAACCTATTAACAGTTACTCCCCGCGGCCAGAGCGTAGGATCCATAATTTTTTCCAGGTATTGAGTGGGAAAAGTGAGCTTGAAAGAAGCATATACATCTGGTCGTCTTGAATTCAATGCCTCACACTCAATATCAGTGACAAACTGATCAAGAAATTTACAAATATCTTCAGTGGAAGTTGACGGGCTCAGTCTTGAGACATGCACATATGACAGGATTTTTTTGGGTGCACTTAGAAGAGCAGTTGATTCTGAGGAACCAACGATCGGTTTGCTGCTCCTTTTTTGTCCACGAATAGTCAGAGAAGGATTGGCCTTCTTTTCTTTGTTTCTTTTCTTTGATTCGACCAATGTCCACCCTGAAGGCTCATTAATTGTGGATTGGGAAGAACTAGCAGCAGTACTGTCATTTATAACAATCGTTTCATGCTCAGCTGAAATCTCACCTTGTTTATTATCATCGATGGATCGAGGATCACCGATGGATCATGGATCATTGATAGATCGAGGATCATTGATGGCTCGAGGATCATCAGAAGTCACTCGGTCAATAGTCCTCCTCGAATCGACTCTCGAACGCGGGCGCCGATGCGTAGGCCCAGATGTAGTAGCATTCACCGTCTTATCAAGGGGATTCCACACAGCCGTAATTTGTTTATCTTTTTTCAGGCGGCCGATTTCTTCTAATAATGAATCCATTTTCGCATTTTGCGTGACAATCAGTTCTTTTAATGTTCCTATTTCGTTGTGCAGAGGGATGATAGCCTCTCTGACGGCTTGACGTATTATAGAATCCAATTCTTTATTATATGCAGGAAATTTGTTCAGTTCACATTTCGAACAAATCCATTCGTTTAAGCGTCCTTTTTCGCGCATTTCCACCAAATTTTCAATCGAAATTTTCACACACTTAATATGAAAGCATCCTTCACACACTTTGCAATCAATTGTTTCATCATATCTATCGATTTTACTCGAACATTCGGAGCAACCGATACCACGTACTCGCGACATGACGGTTAGACATGTTGTTGGTGTCATTTTCTAAAAAGGTTGTCAATTTTGTCAAATTTACTAACAAGAACTTCCCATTCTTTGAAATTTCCGCGATTTAAAGACTCATTCGATTCATCGTGCCCCCTAAACGGTAACTCTTGCATACAGAGGTGCATCGTAATATCTATTAAACTTCTCAGAATTTGTCGATTTTCTTAGACTTTAGCATTGAAATTTTCAATTTCTATTTGACGCGCATTGTCTTTTGCTGTGGCGATATTTTGTTTTTGCTTTCTCATAACGGTAAGCTTGCAATTAGATGAAATATGCTGAGCACTTTTATTGTGTAGCGATAGACCCCTAGATAAATTTTTCAAATCACTAAAACCACTTTTCGACCAAACTCTGTCGGAATTTCTATTAGTTGCTGAGAATAAAATGCACGGCCAACAAAATATTTTTTTCTTGTACTTGTCATACCACGTATTTTGGAATCCCCGATTTGATTTACCGACCCCACCACTAGACACTAGAGATTTCCTCAAATCTGGAACAGGTAGCTTAACTTAATTGAATATAATTTATCATCATACGAATGAGTCGAAAAATGTTGCTTATTTATTACAAAATTAACAATATCACAAGTACACTGAACATGTTCTTCAGGAATTTCAAAAGATTTACTATTACTAGGTCCCGCTGAATCCATTTCGCGATCTGGTAGTCACTTTCGATAAAAAAGATTAATATTTCAGAAAAAATTCACCTAAAAATGATTATAATCATACGCGATACACAGCAAAAGCGATACCTCTAAATAACGACAAAGTAAACTAACCCTATTTCTCTATTTCCCGCTTCCCGATTAACTCGAATATAAACCTGAGGCCAGCCTCTAATTCCTCGAGAAGCCGCCTTCAAAGCCGTAGATATGTTCTCACCGCTTCGACGCAGATAACCCGCTGGACATCGCAGAAACGAAACGATCTCAGATCGGCTAAGATCGCGCAGAGGCCAGCCTCGGATTAATCCTAGAACGGCTTTCCATTACGTTCTCGTAGGTCATCGAAGTATGATACGCTAATTCAGTCGAAGAAGCCTACGTTAGGCATGCCTCCAACCGTTTATTCAAAGAGGATTTGATTTGTTATGAATATACAAGGAACGTGAGATTGGGAAAAATATTGAGGAAAAAAGTGATAATGAAAGGGAATGAATGAATACGGTTCAGAATTTTTTTGATGAGGCACTGCCTCACCTGCCTCATAGGACAAGCCGCCATTGCTTTATGTTCACAAAATAACTAAATGACTCGCTTCCACTTGCACCCCCTGGGGGGCTAGTCGAGTTAGTCAGTTGATCTTTCTGGACGTTATTGCCAAATCTCACATCAATCTTATGATTCTGAAGGTAAACTGGTTAGACTCAATGAAGTCTTGAAACTTGCATAAGAGATAGAAGAGGAAAATGATTTGCTGAAAAGAGAATTATCCGAGTTGCATATAGGATTGGATAAGGTTGAGCAAGATGCAAGATTGAACAATGTGGAAATTATGGATATTCCCTAAAAGAAGGATGAAAATGCGCACAATGTTCTCGGAAGAATTGGAGAGTATGTCGGCATGCTTTTAGAACCGAATATATTATCGTCGATAATCCTAGTACCTATGAAAATTGTCGGCAGGCCTAGAAATGTTGTGATGAAATTCGTCTCCAGGACAAAAAAAGATGAAATGATGTCTGCAGTTAAGGTGAATTGAATTGGGAAGGCAAAATCCTTTCAAATTGAATAGCTTAGCAGATAAGTTATATATCATCCAGCACCTAACCACCAAGAATAATATTGTAACAAAACCGAATATGAACCGTCTAATTACTGATGCATCAGCAGACGAGTTCCGCTTCATGCGCCGACAGAGGGATTAAGACCATGAAAGGGACCGCTCGCCATAAAGCTGTCACATAAAAACGTTTAATGATGGCATATTTATGAGACATCAAGAGGCCGCTTGGAATACTCTGGAATGTGAAGCCTCTTTCTCGTAGCTTCTAGAAAAAACAACGCTGGATATAAATGACTGAAGCCGATTCATGGATTCATTCATGTATAGAACTTGCCGACGGATAAACAGGTGTTCCTAGTGAAATTCTGTAAATAAATTGTGTATATAAATTATTGATTATTGTTAGTTAAGTGTGAATATAAATTAGTTTAAAGAAGACTTGTAGTGTTTTTCTAATTCGCTGAGGAAAAACGTAACAATATTATTTTTGAAGCAACTCGAGCGGCAGCTAAGAAAATGGGTTTCAAATTTGTTTGGACTCAGATTGGTAGTATATTGATTACAAAAGACGATTCATCCAGGATATTTCATGTTCAGAGCGAGGTTGATCTAGCCAAGCTCCACATCCAATATCTGAATTTTCTACAGGCGCATATCTGATTATTCCACAGAAATGGTTCTGCAGGTCCTCTAACAAAATATGCGTAGTTTGAGAACAAAACTACTACTCTCAAGATGAACATGACACCTTATCAATTCGACGTGATTATAGTAACGAAGTCATGGTCAAACGAAGGCGTTGTATGACCGTAAGGTAGTAGACGATCAGAACATTATTTTTAGGCGAGAGTATATCCATTAAAAAGGATGACGGGGGTGTGTTTGTGACCGTACGTAACGAAGTGAATGCAAACTGGATGCTGGAATTTGAGAGTGGAGCAGAAGACATCTGGTTAAGATTCAAACTCAATAAGAAAAACGTCTTGTATGTACATAGCACCCGGCAACGACGAGGCTTACACAATTTTGTTAAGCAAGCTGGACTCCAATAAAGCGAGGATCAGAAATTCGGATGTGTTATTGATCTGTGGCGATTTCAATTGAATATCATTGGGATGGGTGGGTCGGTTATCATATGACTTTCTGGAACCAACGGTACTTGATAATAAATACGCAAATTTTGTTGATTCCTTAAACTATTTGGAGTTGGAAAAATTGAATAATATTCCTAATACTTCTGAGCTTCTAGAACTTTACTGGATTTCATTGTTAGAAAACATGAATGTGGACGAAAGTGTGGATGTTCTCTATGACATATTGAACAGATTGATCGTAATATATTCCTGAAACTAAGATAAATAAAACATTTTCAATAAATTCTTCGGAAGAGACAAAACGAATTATCAATCGGAAGAATACATTTCATCTAAAATATGATATCTACAAAAGAATTCATCAAACTTATGAGGTCTCTTTCGAATAGACTGAATTTTTCATATACAGTTTGGAACCCTCACTATGGGTCCACGTGGAACAGTTGGAAAGCGTACAGCACAAGTTTCTTCAATGTATCATATGTCTTATCGGAATAACTTTCGAATTGAAAACCATGAATACTCCGAAGCTCTCAAGAGTTTCAACTAGCTCACCTTGGAAAATCGCAAGAAAATCAGCAACATGTGTTAGATATTCAAAATCGACAACGGCGTCCATTTGGTCAGATTCTATCTTCTTTATTTGCATCAAGTTTAATTTCATGCCTAAGGATTGTATATAATTTGTGTAACTTATGAATACTGTTGTATGTATGCATGTTTTTGTATTCTTGATTCTCAATAAATAAATAAATACATAAATTACATCTACTTAATGAATTTCAAACCTATGGAATGAAAGGAATGAAACTCAAGTGGTCAAAATTATTATGTACAATAGAAAACAAAAGATTCTAATAAACTAATATCAATATCAAAAACAATGAAGGTAACACAAAAAGACTTCTTGAGATTCCTTGTCTTTCTTACTTTCTTGAATGATATAGAAGACATTTTAACAGGTGAATTCATTAATAAACTACGCAAATGACACCCTCTTATTGATCGGAGCAAAAGAAAAAGATACCTTAGTGAAAACACCTCCACCTTGTTTGTTAGGATACTCTTACACACTGGATATATAAGGTCCTCGTTGGAGTATGCTGATCCGGAATTTGACCGGTTGAACGCGAACACATGACACCTGATAGATCAGCACCAAGTTTAGGATGCTTGCTCGTTTTTCTGAACAGAATATAATTTTGATATTTTCTCTGTGTTCATTCAATTGGTGTGAGATGATTTGCATTGATTGGAAATTATATCGAATTCACGTACTCTTATTCACTAACTTCAAGCGTGAAGTAAACGTTTCTGAGAACAGACAAATCATCGAACTCCCTGAAACTTCTGAACAAAAATCTTTGTGACCTACAGTGAATGAGACAAATTTCCTCAACATAACATATATATATAACATATACGTCACCAAATTACAGACTAGAGTGAATACCCAAGAAATCAGCAACTCGAAATGACTCCAGGTACAGGTTTGAATCATGGGCATAGGCCAACGGATTCCAACCAGGAGAGCATAGTAGATTAATTATGGAGACATTTAACATTAACGGACCTATATGAGACCTCAGAGGTACTCCAGTATCGAGATGTTACTCGATTACAATAAAAATTTTGAATATGGGAAGTCAATTCGGGTGTTCTATTCGAAAAATTTGAAATCAATCATTTTATTCATAGCCTATTTTTTCAAACTATTGATAGAAACTTGTGTTATTTGAATGTGTACGATAAGAATTTCTGCAATAGAGAAAAATAGTTTTTGTTCAAAACTATATATTATGGTATATGAATTTTTGGCCAAACTATGAAAATCATCGAAAGTTTCATAGCCTTGAGGAATCATTCGGGTAGAAATCTCTAGTTATACGCTTGATGAAATTTGGCTTGCAGGATACTTCGAGAACGTTTATACAAAAAGAGCACCTACCGATCACCCAATGTAGAAGATGATAACGCTTATCGAACTTACCCGCATTCCTTGATTCGAATAATCACGACAAGAACTAATTATATCTTCTTTATTGGTGAAAAGGGCTACCATCAATGCATTCTTGGCCCCTGGTTCAACTGAACGCTTCGGTGTTCCATTAAGGAAGTAATCTCTATCATAACCAATTTCTGGATCCCAGGCGTAGGTCACTTCGCGTTCTTCGTCCCAGGGTTGCTTTTCCCTGAGAAAAATATTAATATAGAGCAAAATCAACTTATTGTATTGAGCATTTTCATGATCAGTCGATATTCTTGGGATATTAAAATACCTATTCAAAATTTTCATTATGTTGGCTGTTTCCGATGATTTTGACAATCGAGAAAATCCAAGGGTCTCAATTAGGAACATATCGTTCAGGGAATAAGCGAGCAAAGACATATGATCTCAAGTCAAAGCATTTCAACAAACCAAAACGTTCGTCATCTGTGAAAATTCTGAAAATTTTCCTAAAGCTAACAAGAAAGGGCCATTTGTGTCCGCTTGTGTAATCACTCTACACTTTTATTATTCTTTTAGAATAGTTATTACACTTTTAGAATAGGATAACTGTCCAAATATCTTTGTTTCCGTAATAACTCCTAAAATACCCATATTTACAATTCCCAACTCGAATGTTTGAATGTGGTTGAAACGTATAAACTTGCTTAATTTCGTGAAAATCGATTAGTTAGAAAATGTTTAAAAAATTTCCATTTTTTTTTAATACCTGTATTTGTGCGGCTAGTGGCCGCTGATTTATAAAGAACCAAAAAAACGATGAAAAAATTCAAAAACTGACCCCTGTGATGGAGCGAGATAGGCAACTGTTCACCTGAACAAATCAACACTTTCGTTCTTGTAACTGAACCAAACTAGGAGGCTTTCAACTGAGGGGAATGTCTAAAGAAGCATTATTTTCAGATAAAATGAACAAAACTAGATTGATTATTTTGAATACGTACCCAAAACGGAATTTTGATAATCACTCGGAGGCTTTTTCATTATAGAATAGAAGAAAAATAATAAAATTAATACATTACAGACATACCTACATGTCACTTCTCTAAATAAGAAGACAAGAAACTGGATGAAATCCTCAAAAAAGACAAAACGTATCATCTTTGTTCAATTATAGAATATAACTAAAAATAGTGGATAGATTTCTGTATATAAAATGTCACAATTTATAAAAATACCACAGAAGGTAGTAGATACCTGATATCTCATATGGTATTCATGAGAGGTCGACAAAATTTGGAATGTACATCGAGGTTATTCCAGATCATCCTGAAATTTCACCCCATTTTTTTCTTGTAGGAACCAATGAGTTATTCTATATTTGTAGATTTCGGAACATAAAAAATGTATGTAATTGTCAGCATTTATTGAAATCATCGATTGGTATATTTAAGATGTTGAGCTAATTGTCAATAACAATATTTCATTTTTGCATGATATCTATGAAAATTGCTTTGGACATAAGATTCAGTTTGCATGCAAGGGACTTTTTCATAATTTGGACTTGAATAAATGAGTTATTTCAAAGGAAAAGAATTAACTGGAAGGGAGTGAGCATTCTTTTTTTGTTAATTCATAAAAAAATATATATATATATATATATTCATAATAAACCAATAAAAATGCTTTGTTCTGGAGCTACTTTTCGTCTTCTTCAAGCTATAAAGAAACATAATAGGCGTAATGTTTTTGAACTTAAATCAACAAAAGCAATAAATATACAATATAAATTACAGGTTAAAAAATCACAACAGTAAGTGATATTGAGATCACATAGAATAATTATACAACTAGAGAAAAATTTAATATAAAAAACAAGTTTGCTTTCAATCTTCGAAATAGTTCAACAATTGAAAGATCTGGCAATTAAACTGTCAAAATATGATATAAAAATTCTTCTTCAGAACTAAAACGATACGGTGACGTGTAGAATGCTACGAACCAAATAACAGACACGGAAATCGTAATTACCCACCAAAGATCAATACATTAGAATTGCACGATTATTATTGTCATATCGTCTGATGAATGAAAACATTAAACAATACATAAGTATAAATTTCATACAATTAACTTAAATTATTTACTATACTATTTACAATCTACATATTCAAAGAACTGAGTAACACTAATCACGCATTTTCCCTTATAGAATTCATTGCGTTAGTCTGTTTCATATTCTGTAGAGGTACTTATAGGTACGAAAATAACTCTGATATTTCAACTGTGTATCTCAACAGTGATAAATATCCGCTAAGCCATGAGATTTATATTTATGATAATCATGATTTCAATATATTTCATCATTCAGGCATATAAAACATTTTAAAATTCGAATGGCATAAAGATGTGAAATTCTATGCTACCCATAAATTTATTCTCACTTTCCAGGGATTCGAAAATAAATCTTTAATACTCACACTATGTCGGTATAGATATCATAAACGTCGAACATGTTGAAATTATAACATAATCCTTCATCTGTCATTATAGGCTTCAGGATATCGGTGCAGTTGAGTGTTCTTCCCATCCATTTGCAATAACTGAAGTCTAAGTTGACAGATCTGCACTGAAAAGCATTCATACATAAGCGATTTTGATACAGATAGAGTACTTGAGAAATTTTAGTTAATTACTTTCTTTTGTGTGCTTCATCCTACTGGACAAGCTAGCAATAATTCTTTTCGAATATCGAACGCAAAATGGTTTCAATCGATTGGATTCGACTTTCTGATAAATATAATTAGTGATCAATTTTTGGATATTTCCGGCCACCTCTCTATCTTTCCAAGGATATTCGCAAGATATTCCATATTTTCAGAAAACGTTAATTGTTAAAATATCCGTCGAATAGTTCAGCAGTTATTATTGACTGAAATAACTCAATAACTTCTTGGATATCAATCCGATAGATCTGTAACTGAATCGTTTGAATAATGTTGCCAAATTTCGTAACAATCATCAGGCTAATTCTGAAGAATTTCGATTTTGTATTTGAAAATATTCGATTACTCATAGGATATTCGTCGGATATCAATAAAAAATCGTGCGTTTATAGAGGTTATTATATCCTTCATTGATATTTCTATTATTTGCTTTATATTTAGTTAGGTTTGCGCTGATAGTATCTTGTGTTTGGAATACTGTTGTTAAGGCTGTACACCACCTTGCGGCGAAACTCGAATTCCGCTAGATGGCACCAAGCGAAAATTTCAAGGAACTGAAAACAGGCACGCCCATTGTACGAAATAGGACGATCTGTACGGTATTTCTGACCCCTAATAAACTTTCTAGGTACTGTCGCCGGTGGGTAGGAACGAAACGGAACGTAAATTTGTGTTTATGGATTTTTTGTGGGTTTCGAAGAGAATGGTAAATACATAGTTCATTCTATTTAGACCGGTCACTTGAGACCAAATAACAAGGGTGAAGTTATTGTACATAAATTCCCTACAAGCTGAGAGTCGGTGAAATTGTTCAAAACATAATTATGAATAAAATATTAGTTTCCCTGTATGGAAAAATTTTATTCAAGGTTAAAGGCCAAAAAATGCGGTTTTCACGATTTTCTGCAAAACGTCAAGATTTATGTTAAAATTACTCCAGACAAATATTGTAGAACATATAATTATCTATAATATGAAATTATGTATTAGAATCTTATACGATATAACACTGTACTAACTGTGTTGAATAGTTCAGTAATAAAGAGCGTTCAGAGATGAAGTTGACGTCTATACTAAAAATGAAATTCCTTGAAACAGCAAATCTGAGATCACTTTCGTTACTTTCGCTAGATAGGACTCCAGCTGTTCAGGTAGAATATAATAATAATTTGTAATTGAAGGCATCGCCTGCTTGGGTCAATAGCCTTGTACAGATTTGGGCATTGTACATACAATAAGTTATTTTGAAATGTATAAATCAACTGTACAGAAATTATTGAAGTACATAATAATACACAATACACAACAATACTCAAGTACCTACAATAGATTTAGTCGGTGCTCTAGCATAGAATATTTCTATTGGCCCATCTGCCGTAAAGAGGTGTCAACCATTGGGAGGCGGGCCAAATACAATTATTTAATACAAGAACGAGAATAACTCTAAAAATTGAGAAAATTGAAAAAAAATTAAGCTAATTTCAAAGTTCAATGTAATACCGAACGACTACCTATGAGTTTTTTTCGATAAAATATTTCCTTGAGGAAATAATTGCATCTAAAGAGTATTTCAATTTTCAAAGTGTAATTAGCCAAAAACTATGCATCATATCAAAAATCGTCGGAAGGTACGCACTAGGGAATACTCATGCCAATACTCACTCAAATTTTGAATGAAATCCGACAAACGGTTTATGCGTTATTCTTGAAGTAAATTAGCATTGAAATAGTATAGGCACAAAGAAGGTGATGTACAGCCTTAACATATGGGCTGAAAAGTCCCGGGCCAAATCTGGCAAATACGGGGGATGTGGTAGCAATTCGACGTTCAATTCAAGTGGTTTTAAGATTACTATGATTGACTTGTGACACATTTACATGATCTGAGCTCAAAACTGAAAACTAGGAATAATATTAATAATAATAATAATAATAATAATAATAATAATAATAATAATAATAATAATAATAATAATAATAAGGCTTTATTTCCAACAGGCTAGATTGCCCAGTTACAGGAAAAATACTTAATTGAATAGAACAGTAATTGAAATATTCAAACACATCGATATTACTACAAACACATGAAAGCAAGTTGATTCAACATAAGGATATCAACACAAGAACCAATATATGGTGAATAACAGTGGTATATAAAAAAATATATATATATGCATATTCAGCCGGTAACAAAAATTCACTAAGAGAAAAAAAAAGTTAATAATGAAAATTGCAAATAATCACCATTATTACATAGCAACAATGACTTGCATGCACTTACAAAAACAAATTGAATTCTACTTCATCAACGTCCATTCAACCTCAAAACCCTACTTATCTCTGAGAACGAATCATGGTTAATATCGCAATTCTCAGATATATCATTAAATATGGAACACATGTATCTCACAGGGGACTGAATAAGTGAGTTCGTCCTAGGCGTATCCATGGCGAAGCACTGCTGAAATCTAGAGGACATCCGGGGGACACGGAACCCAACAGAGGAGAGAAGTGCTGGGCAATCAACAAGACCGTGCAAAATGTTGTACAAAAACTTTAGGGATAACATTCTTGCACCCATTTCAAGAGACCGAGCTCCGAACCTTTCGAGTAACTCATCTTGATCAAATCCTCTAGCTGGATAGACGCCGTCTTCTCTCAAACCAAATACTTCAGAAACCTTCGCAAAATTGACTCTAAATACTTCTTATGTACCCTATAAATAGGATGCCAAATCATGAAACCAAATGTCAATCTACTCCTTATCAAGGAATCAAACAAACGAATGAGGGTTTCTGTGCTGCTGAAATGAAGGGCATTTCTAACAATAAATCCGTAGGTCCTAGATGCAGTCACCATAATATTACTCATGTGCGGGACGAAGCTCAAACGCTGATCAAATATAATACCAAGATCCCTGGTCTCAGTCACTCTTGTGAGAACCGAGCTACCAACCGCGTAGTCAAAGTGCACAATACTTCGGTTCCTTGAAAAGGAAAGCACACTGCATTTCACAACATTCAAGCACAGCCGGTTGGCAGTACACCACTCAACCAAAGCGTTCAGTGCATTCTGCAGGACAACACAATCCGACCAATCAATAATCCTTTTAAACAATTTGAGATCATCGGCATACATTAATTTGTCAACCGCCAAGCAGTCCAATAAATCGTTAACAAAAAGCAGAAACAAAAGAGGTCCCAGGTTAGACCCCTATGGTATGCCGGATGTAGCAACATAGTCACCAGAACGATGACACTCGTTGTTGTTTCCAAAACAAAAGATCATGATCCACTCGATCAAATGCCTTCGCGAAATCGGTATACACCACATCGACCTGTGTACCATCATCAAGGCTCTCGAATACAAACTGAGCGAAAGTTACCAAATTCGATATGCAAGATCTACGCGTCATAAATCCGTGCTGTTCCATGTGCAGTTGCTCCTTAACCATTGAATATATAACGGGTGATTTTTTAAGAGCTTGAGAACTTTTTTTAAAAAAAAAACGCATAAAATTTGCAAAATCTCATCGGTTCTTTATTTGAAACGTTAGATTGGTCCATGACATTTACTTTTTGAAGATAATTTCATTTAAATGTTGACCGCGGCTGCGTCTTAGGTGGTCCATTCGGAAAGTCCAATTTTGGGCAACTTTTTCGAGCATTTCGGCCGGAATAGCCCGAATTTCTTCGGAAATGTTGTCTTCCAAAACTGGAATAGTTGCTGGCTTATTTCTGTAGACTTTAGACTTGACGTAGCCCCACAAAAAATAGTCTAAAGGCGTCAAATCGCATGATCTTGGTGGCCAACTACCGGGCTATTTCTTGAGATGAATTGTTCTCCGAAGTTTTCCCTCAAAATGGCCATAGAATCGTGAGCTGTGTGGCATGTAGCGCCATCTTGTTGAAACCACATGTACACTAAGTTCAGTTCTTCCATTTTTGGCAACAAAAAGTTTGTTAGCATCGAACGATAGCGATCGCCATTCACCGTAACGTTGCGTCCAACACCATCTTTGAAAAAATACGGTCCAATGATTCCACCAGCGTACAAACCACACCAAACAGTGCATTTTTCGGGATGCATGGGCAGTTCTTGAATGGCTTCTGGTTGCTCTTCACTCCAAATGCGGCAATTTTGCTTATTTACGTAGCCATTCAACCAGAAATGAGCCTCATCGCTGAACAAAATTTGTCGATAAAAAAGCGGATTTTCTGCCAACTTTTCTAGGGCCCATTCACTGAAAATTCGACGTTGTGGCAGATCGTTCGGCTTCAGTTCTTGCAGGAGCTGTATTTATACGGTTTTACACCAAGATCTTTGCGTAAAATCTTCCATGTCGTCGAATAACACAAACCCAATTGCTGCGAACGGCGACGAATCGACATTTCACGGTCTTCAGCAACACTCTCAGAAACAGACGCAATATTCTCTTCTGTACGCACTGTAAGCATTCGTGTGGTTGGTTTAATGTCCAATAAAGTAAACTGAGTGCGAAACTTGGTCACAATCGCATTAATTGTTTGCTCACTTGGTCGATTATGTAGACCATAAATCGGACGTAAATCGCGAAACACTTTTCGAACCGAACAATGATTTTTGTAATATAATTCAATTATTTGCAAGCGTTGCTGGTTAGTAAGTCTATTCATTATGAAATGTCAAAGCATACTGAGCATCTTTCTCTTTGACACCTTGTCTGAAATCCCGCGTGATCTGTCAAATACTAATGCATGAAAATCCTAACCACAAAAAAATCACCCTTTATTATTGTATAAGATGATCTCGAACAATTTCGCAAAGTTTGACAATATACATATCGGCCTATAGCTGCTCACAAGCGATGGATCACCTTTCTTCAAGATAGGCACAATTTTACCAACCTTCCAAACTTCAGGGAACACACATGTATTCAGGATAAGGTTGAAAATATGACGTAAAAGTACACAAAGTACACCGATACAATCCTTAACTAAGAAAGACGGCACCCCGTCCGATCCGGCCGTTTGATTTGCTTTCATTTTCCTAGCGGCAAACAAAATATCCTCTTCCACGATCCTATCGAAATTAACATCATTATGAGCAACTCCAGAGTCAACATCATCTGAAGAAGTAGTACCTGGACTGTCATAAACCGAACTAAAGTAAGTTGCCAAAGCATTAACTATCTCCCCGGCTTACTGTACTTTTCGCTTCCATTGCTCATTACACTAGGCAAACGAGAGCCACCTTTTTTTGTTTGTAAAAAGGACCAAAATTTCGACGGGTCGGCCGCTATATCGATCTCTGAGTTCCTAACAAATTCTCTGTAAGCGATCTTAATTTTGACCTTGACTTCATTTCTCATCCTCCCAAAATTATACCGATTAAATATAGTTGGTATCTGCTTGTATTTTCTATGATATCTTTTCTTCAGATGTAGGAAGTGTATTATCTCAGCGGTGTGCCATGATGGATAACGTCTCCTTCGAGATGACCTATAAGGAACGGATCTCTCGAATATACGATCAAGAATCTCATAAAGCTCCTTGCATGCTAAGTCAGGATCACCCTCCACATGACCAATCGGTCTCTGAAATTAGCTCATAAAGCAGAGGAAAATTTGCCCTCCTGAAATTGAAGGTCGGTGGGGAAGAATGGTTAACTCCAATGTTTCTAACGCTAGCAAATTTTACCTTCAAAGCAAAGTACAGAGGAGGATGATAATGATCAACAATAATAACAACAATATTCTTCAGACATCAGCTGGATTATCTTGGGGTGCTGATGCCTTTCACTTTGCGCACAGCATCTCTTGCCCTAGTCTTTTCTGCAGCTGAGTATTGTTGCTCTGTTGGGTTTAATACAGCAGATACACAAAAAATCGATGGGCAATTGAATACATCCATGACAATAATTACTGGTAGCATAAGATCTACACCGGTTCATTGGTTACCAGTGTTGTCTAACATTGTTTCTCCCCATATTCGCAGATAGACTGCAGCTCTGAATACTTGGAATAAATATCATTCTTTTCCCAATTTATTCCCAATTATTTCATATATTCCACAAAATAGAATTCCCAGAATGGGAAACCACGTAATACTTATGCGGGGAGCCAGGTTTTTTTTTACTGGGGTTTTTTCCTTAGGTTTTTATAACATACACTGAATTGTATTGCATTCCGTCACCAACCCCAGCTAACATTTGTTTGTAAGCCAATAGTTCAAAAGAATATTATATATATATATAGTGATTTTTCTGGTGTTTACCTAGTATTTTATATAATGGGTTTCAATGAATTAGGCGTCTAGGTTTTTTTTTAAACTAGTCATAAATAATTTATTGTGTATAGACGTTTATGTGCATCCGCCTTCTTCAATATACATATACTACTAATTTACATCTAAAATGAACATATATAAATATAAAATTATAATAATAATATTTTAAATATCTTACTGATTGTTGTCACCGTTTTTTGGTTTCGTCTGGTCGGTATTGTTCTGTCATTTATGTCAATGTCAACATCAGTGGTCAGTGAAATATTGGTTGCCTTGTCTTGTTTTCGTGTCTTGTTTGTCATTCACTAGGTACATTTTCGTTATTTAGGAGGATTGTAAAAACCTAGACCCTCAATTCATTGAAACCCAATATATATATAAAACAAAATTTTCTTCTTTGCTATATGCGGACTTTCTTTGCAATTTTGGTCCTCAAACACCCAATAACCCAATATAATATCACTGTTAATGATATTTCCTTTCTCGAGATAGTCGATGAATTTACACGACGCACATCCTGAAATGCCGAAGCCGAAACCTTTGTTGTGCATTCGGGCGCTTTGGACGAGGTTGACTAGTTGCTGTCCACTCAGATGACAATATTTTTGAATCCGGAGTGAAGTGATGGATCCATGTTTCACCCATTGTCAAATGTCGACGCAAAAATTTCAGTTAATTACGTTTTAACATGGCCAAACATTACTTAAAATCACCAAAACGTTCTCGTTATTGGCCAACAGTGGGCAAACGCTGCTTCCACTTAGAACAGAGCTCTCTCATAGTCAAATGCTTATGCACTATTAAGCCAACACGTTCTTATGATATCTTTACGATGTCAGCTAACTCACGCATCTTCACTTTTCGATCATTCAAAACAATTTCGTGGATTTTTTATGTTTTCTGTAGTTCCCCCTTCATTTAGACGTCCACTTCGTACTGAATCGTCGGCGTCTCTATAACTACGTTTGAGTAAGCAAACCAATGTTGCTTCTGATGGAGGGGAGTCTTCATTACACGTTTCAAGCCCTATTTATTTGCTTGAACGGTATTTTTTCCATCAAGAAGCAGTCTAAAATTAAAACACGAAATTGTATTCGATCCATTGATTTGAAAATAACAAAAGTTGCGTCACTCTAGGCACAATATCTCACAAACTAACAAATAGGATATTATTAAAATTGCTGTCTTGTGAAGGTTAGTATTAACTGAAAAAATGCGACTGCAATAAAACTTGCGCCATCCATGTATTAGGCCCGGGACTTTTCATCCCACCTAGTATATTAAATTAATTTTCAATTCTTTTTTAATTCAGCATAAACATCAGAAATTGTCTGTTGATATGTTGATTTCGATCAAAACCCCATCCTTACGCTGTTTTTTGTAGCTTTCATGATAAAGTAACACTGCTTAAGATAATGAATTAAATCATAAAACATACTATAATTATTATTTTTAAAATTTACCGTATCCAAAAATTCGTAATAATCATTATCAAAGAAGGCAGGTCCGTCTGTAAGGTTTCCATAGTTACTTCCCAAACACGTCAGAGACATGTAATCGAAAAACTTCTGTCTGAAACAAAAGAGCAATTATTGTGTGAAAAAATGGGGACCATAAAATTACTAACTCTGTTTCATCGAGTGATTCGCCAGCTCTTCTTCTTCGCAACGCATCAGTGTAATTTAAGCAGTCAATACCAATTTTGGTTTCTGGACAAATTGTCGTGGCAGGAAACGGTATTTCCCATATTCCAAGATCTTTAGTTGCTAGTGATACGATGATTGGTTTTTCTTTCCAGTTTACATAGTTTTCATGGCTCATATAAATGCACCCAGCTATACATAAGCCAATGGTTGTGTACCACCAGACTCTTCAACAAAACAAAAATTTGATTCCATAGTACCTACTAAGTGGGACGTATTTTTAATAATTAAATAATATGATGACAGTGCAAGATATACAGTTAGACACAGCTTCAACTATAACAAAATAGAGAGTGTTTAACGACGACCTTCAGTTATGATTATCTCCCAATATACTTGATCGCATGTCATGAAAATTATTATTATTATTTTATTCATTATCATCATAGCTATTATCATTATTCTTATCACACTAAATAGATTATAATTAGCATATTCCACGTCCTTTGAGGATTTTATTCAACTGACGATTATTTCGAATAAATTTATGGCTAATTCAAGTTTTTGGGTTCCTCATTTAGACTGCAATGCTTGCATATGAATCCGTGAATGAGAATCACTTATATGATTCCTCCTGATAATAAGCTAATCAATGCAGTAGTGGCTTGTCATATCACTTCCTTTCGAATGCCGGGCATAAACGCTACGGTCTGCCTCATGTGTGGGGACGTTCCGGTGAACCGGACAGGTCGTGTGTTTGTTAGTAGTGACCATACGGTGCCACTAGACCGAGTCGAATCTTAAATTTGCTCTTGCGACCTGTGCAGGTTTGAAAAACTGCGGAATACACGCTCCGGTCGACCAGCGCAGGTATACCTGTTCAGTTTTTCCTCTCCGGTCGACTGGAGCGTGTATGTCTTGCATAAGTGAACGGTCGTCTGGACTAGCATGTCATCTATTTCGATGATCTTCGAGAAATAATCTTGCGTTTTGAAATCGCTCACATGATGAATTTTAGGCATGTCTTGGCCCGGGGCCGTGTCGACCTGAGATCAATGAAGTTAGAATTATGTTTAATGCCGAAATTATATTTTTTTTTAATATTAAATTAATTCGATAACACTAATGGATCTCAACAAAAAATTGTAAATTCATAGAGTTTTTCGATATTACAATACACACAATACATTAAAATACACGAAATGATACTGGAATTTTTCGCGTGTTGGTTATACATATTTTATTATACTAGTGCATTGTTGTGATATCGTTTTGGAAACATGTATGATCTTTTCGGCTATTAGGCAAAATTTGTTCTTAATCAATCCTAGGACAAATTTGAAAATCGTCCGTTCAGCAGGCCAGTCGTATACTCTCTATTTTCCGCAGAAGATATCCTAAACTTCTCGGTCGATTTCGTTATTGAGTAAAATTCTTCTAATAATTTAGTAGTTATGAGTATCTGAAAATTTCAGAACAAGGACGCAAAATTTCCAGAGCTTACTTCAGTGCTTTCCCAAATTTTTCTAATCACTCCAATGATGATAAATCAAACAAAATTAAAATAATCAAGTGACTCGATTAAAGTAATCATGTTGTGTCTATGGGTGGGACGTCAAGTCGAATAAGGGTTTTGAAAATACATGGTATGATGTTACGATGTGTAACTTGAAACAACCATTTGGCTGGCCTTGCGTTTTACCAAAAGTGGTAATAGCATTCTGCAGATTTCGGGGTCTATTGCTACTCGATAAAAGTGCGTTATCATCATGCAGAATCCACTAACTGTTTTGCCACTAGTTCGGCCGTTTACGGTGAATATTTTCACACAAACATCTTAAAACAGTTCATTCATCATGAATCACATCACGAATATCGAGAAAAACCACAAGCATCGTCTTGATTTCCGAACAACTTTTGCTAGGTGTCTTCGGTTAATCTTTTCCCACCCATTCCGATGATCGATAGCTTGTTTGTGGGTCGTATTTATAGGCCCATGTCCCGTCATCAGTTATGATTTGTCCCAAGAATGTGGGATCAGAATTAGAACAATCTAGCATGTCTGCATCTACCTGCATTCGGCACTGTTTTCAGAGAAAATTCAGCTCTAACGGAACGAGCAGAGGGGCGACGTGCTGCATTCCGATTTGGTTAATCAAAATTAAACGAGTGGTTTCAGCAGAGAGGTTCAGAACATGAACTATCTCTCTAACACTGTCATGACGATTTTGGAACCATTTCTCTGACCTTATCGTTGGTTGAAGAGGTTAACAGTAGTCCTGAACGAGGCAAATCCTCAATGATCTCCCTACTGTTTTATAAGGTTTTCTACCATTATAACACTTGAGTTTTTGATGGAACAAAGTCTCAATAAGCCAAGCGTTCACAATGAGTTTGCACACAGAATTTTTTGGGACAAACTCTTTGTTTTTGGCGCTCTTGTTCACCCGAACAGAGTGCCTATCGTTTTGTCCGAATGTCTGTAATTTTGGAATATCGAGCCGAAAATGGTCTCAATCGATTGGGTTCGACTCCCTGATGAAGAATTCGTGGCGAAAGTTGAGTCTGTCCGGCCGGCCGGCTGGTTGCATCCCTCTCTAGCATCCAAAAGGAATCAGCTAGAGTTTTCAAATTTTCAGAATATGTTAATTGTCCAAATATCTCGGTCAAGTTCGTTATTGGGCCAAATCCGTCGGATGGTTCAGTAGTTATGAGCATGAAATTTTGTTTCCTCAATAACTACTAGAATATCCATTCGATCAAGTTGATACTTGGAATGTTATTGAGGGAGGCTGAAACGAAACGGCTTGCAAAATTTCGCAGAAATCGCCAAGCTAGAAAATTTTTGAAAAATTCCCAAAAATAAATTTTCAATACTCAATATCTCCTAAGACTTCATTTAGATTTAAATAAAAATCCGTATATATATTGAGGTTACCGATATCTTATTCATCCTCAAATTTCATTGTCGTAGCTTTCCTCCTTCTGAAGATATGATCATTTTCTTCATTTACTCAAGAGAAAAATAGAAATGTCATGAAGTCCGAGCTTTGTCATTGAAACATTTGCCATCACAGATCGATATTCGTTTGACAACTTGCGGACCTAGATATCAGTGTCAGTTGGCGTAATATCAATCAAAATTTTCATAGAATTCATAGAGATAGAATTCGATGTCGATGACGTTGTCAAAATTCAGAAAAGCAATGACGTTAGTTTTTAGGAGAAACATAGAACAGAATTTGGTAAAAATTATGAGCAGTTATTTTCAAATTGAGATAAAGGTTTGTTTATTCATTAGGCTTTCATATTTACATCACATTGTCCCATAGTACGGAAAAAGACTATTGTGCACCCGATCAGAGAGCTTATAGATTTGTTAAGGTTTGAATATTTACTCGCAAGTAGCTCAGCAAGAGCGCCAAAGCAATCTGACCTCACGTCAGTGCTTTCTAAATTTTTGTTTTCTATTCTTACATTAGCAGTGTACCACTGAGGTCGACAGGTTCCAATAGATGTCATAAGCAAACTAGTTGACAAATCGCGCTCATGTTCACTTAAAAATTACAGACAGTCCTAACAACATACAGGAAACTTCAAATTATCAAAATTTCTCAATACGGGCAATTTAAAGAAGAATTTTCGGATACTTTTATGTCATAGTATAGGTATTATACCATATTTTTTTCCAGTGTGCCTCACTGTACAAACTGTCACAATTTGCCACTGAATGATTGCTTGAAACATATAAAGAAGATGAAATAATCAAACAAAGATTCTTACTTCTGGCTGACTCTCAATTTTTAAAATATGATCAATTAACTTACAATTATTCAGCTTCATTTATCCCAATGAATTATTCAGTTCTATACTTTACTTGATATTTAGGGATTCATCAATTGAAATCTATATTTCTGATCAAATGATCATACTCATTTATTCGTCGACAATGTTTCGGGCTGTGCCCTTAATCAAGTTGACTGAAATATAAAACATAAACATTATATGATAATTACACTTATCACGATCAAATTCATATTTCATGATACATATATTTAAAATAAAATGAACAGAGATCCATTACCTTTTTTTCTTTATGTTTCGAGTTGTCAAATTATGAATTTTATTTTGTCATGTGTTGACGGTTGACTCAGTGTACCGAAATTATTTGTTCTTCTCTATTTTCTTATGTGTTCTCATTATTTATTTTCTAAATTAGTGTTGAGTAAACTTTGTTTAGTCCTGGAATGTCTGTTCTGTCATTGATTGATCTCTGGTTTTGTTTAATATAAATCATTTTTAAAAATTCTCTGGTCTTTCTATCTTGCTCCTTGTCTAATATTTTTATGTTTTAGAAGTTGAAGGTATGGTTATTCTCAATTTTATGTTTATATAGAGCTATTTGGGTCTTTGAATATTTATGACCATTTATTCTGTCGTTAAGTCTTTGTTTGGTCTGTTCTATGTATACTCCCTCGCAATCATTGCATGGAATTTCGCAATTTTAACTTTGAGAAGAGCTGCTTGACCTATGTATAAGGTTTGTGGTGCTATTTTTATATTTGTATAAGGTTTAACGATATTTTCAATTTTTTTCGTATGATATGGGTATATATGGTAGTGGTATATACGTAGTCGGTTCCTTTCTTTCATTTGGATTCGATGTGTTGTAAAATTTATGAACGCGAGGCCTTTTAATTTTGTTTATTAATGAGGGTGGATAGTTATTTTCGATTAATAATTTGTTAACTTGATTCAAAATGAAGGGTCTGTAAGTTGGTGATGTAAGTTCAATTGCTCTATCTAAATAGTTTATTATAATGGCTTTTTTTTTGTTTAAAGTGGTGTGATGAATTGAAACCAAGTATTCTGTCTGTACTGATCTATTTTCTATAAAATTCAGATTTAATTGAACTGTTTTCTCGCATTATAGTGATATCTAAGAAGTTAATTTGATTGTCTTGTTCTTGCTCTAGAGTAAATTTGAGTTTTTCATGGAAATTGTTTAGATCAGATAATATTTTTTGTTTTACCTCTTCTGGCGCAATTATCAGGCAGTCGTCCACATATCTTTTGAATATTGTGACATTTTGTATGTGGAGTTCAACAAAACATGTTCCTCGAAGTGTTCCATTATTAATTGTGCGATGGTGCTTGCAATAGGGCAACCCATAGCTACGCCATCAATTTGTTGGTAAAAATCGTTATAAAATTGGAAGTAACATGTGCCCAAGGTTAGTTGTACCACCTCAATGAATTCATTTTTGGTATGTTTGTGAATTGACTGATGAGGTTCCATTGTTTTTCTGATATTTGTGGAACTAGTTGGGTTGGGATTTTTGTGTAAAGTAAAGTGCATCTATTGAAAATAATTTGTGTTTGTTCGGGACGTACAAAGTATCTAATTCTTTTTCAACTCGAATGAATTTTTTTGTATAATATGGATATTTATTGGTTATATTCGAAAGAACCGTCAGAGAGATGTTTAGAGAATTTGTAAAGTGGACTTTGAACATGTGAAATTATCGGTGTCAGAGGAATATTAGGCTTGTGTAGTTTCGGCAAACCATATATTCTGGGTGAAACGCTATTATGGATTATTAAACTCACCTCACCAAGTTACAGACCCTTCATTTTAAATCAAGTAAGCAAATTATTAATCGAAAATAACTATCCACCTTCATTGATAAACAAAATTAAAAGGTTCATGGATTTTACAACACAACAAATCCAAATGAAAGAAAGGAACCGACTACGTATATACCACTACCATATATACCCACATTATCCGAAAGAATTGAAAATATCGTTAAACCTTATACAAATATAAAGATAGCGCACACACGTCATCTACGAAATTCCATGCAATGATTGCGAGGGAGTATACATAGGACAGACCAAACAAAGACTTAGCGACAGAATAAAAGGTCATAAATATTCAAAGACCTAAACATCTCTATATAAACATAAAATTGAGAATAACCATACCCTCAACTTCGAAAACATAAAAATATTAGACAAGGAGTAGAATAGAAAGACCAGAGAATTTTTAGAAATGATTTATATTAAACAAAACCAAAGAGCAATCAATGACAGAATAGACATTCAAGGACTAAACAAAGTTTACTCAACACTAATTCAGAAAATAAATAATGAGAACACATAAGAAAATAAAGAAGAAGAACAAATAATTTTGGTACACTGAGTCAACCGTCGACACATATCAAAAATAAAATTCATAATTTAACAACTCGAAACATAAAGAAAAAATTTAGAAAGCACTGACGTGAGGTCAGTTGGCTTAGGCGCTCTTGTAAACCACTTACAATTATTTAAATTTTGAAAAATCATATCTCCAGAACTATTAGCTTGTCCAAGTCGAGAGTAGTATTTTTTGTATACGTCTGATAAAACTGCACCATAAAAAAATTTTTATTTGAACAGTGTCATTTGAAAAAAAAAGAATTTGTTTTTGTTACTCGAACCTATTCATTGATTTGACCGAATAACGAACTTAGCTGAGATATTTATACCTCAAATCTATTCTGAAAGTTTCAACTCTCTAACTTCATCCGTTCGAGAGTTATCGTGTTCACGGAACGGACGGACAGAATCGATTTTGACCACGGATTATTCATCAGTAGGTCCAAACAAAACGATTGATACCACTTTTGCCCAAAAATTCGAAAGTCACAGACATTTGGGCAAATTGATAAGCACTCTGTTCAGGTGAACAAGAGTTGCCAAAAAGGTAATGGATCTCTGTCCATTTTATTTTAAATATATGTATCATGAAATATGAATTTGATCGTGATAAGTGTGATTATCATATAATGTTTATGTTTTATATTTCAGTCAACTCGATAAAGGGCAGAGCCCGAAACGTTGTTGACGAATAAATGAGTATAATCTTTTGATCAGAAATATAGCTTTCAATTGATGAATCCTTAATATTAAGTAAAGTCTAGGAATAATTAACTTGCCTGATTATTGTTGATTGAGAGTATTATGAATTGATAACGACAACTCACGTTTAAAAAACATTAATATATCTACCTACTTCTCTAGTGTTGACGACTCCTTCACCAAATAACTCAACCCTTGTATAGTGGAACTCTCACAATATTCAACGAATGTTTTTTCAAATTCGGATGGACAGTTTTTGGCACAATTTTGGGGAACAATTTGCGATATGATTTTACGGTTCCGCAAACCCGAGCTACCTGGAACATTGTCCACCTCGTTTTTTTCCATCACGTTGGTTATTCGCGACCTGTAAACACTGTTTCCACCGTGCTGCATGTAGGAAAATAGGGAATACAGGAAAAGTTTTGCGCACGCAAAGCATTTTTGAGTTCTTTTCCTATACATCCACTATTTTCCTGAAACGATAGCTTCTTTCAATTGATGAATATTTATAGATTGGAATAGCTATGCGTTTTGTATACATCGGTGAATGAATAACATGTAATAACACATTTGTTACATCATGGAGCTGTTTTTATAAACAATGGTTGATTTATACAATAGACAATACTGCATTAATTTTTTACCATGATATGAACTCAGTTGAACTTAATGAACAATAAATGAATTTGAACATGTAGAAAATCACTAATGTGAGATAAGGAGGATCTGTGCTCTTTTCTCAAGCGATAAGATCTCACACAATTCTTCTTCGAAGTATCTTAAACTTTGTGGATTAACATAGAAAGAACCATATATCATTGAAAAATTCAAAATTCTGTACATAAAGCTGTATCTACAGGGTTCATCAGAAAAAGCTCATATTTACAAAAGAGGTGGTTCATCGGGAGAATTAGTCAAGTGGTGAGGATAGGCCTGTTGGATAGTTATAATAATAATAATATTTATTCTGTGCTATAAACAACTTGCTTTCAAGATGTATCATACAGCTCATACAAAATCAGTTGCTTCTGATGGACAATGCTTTGGGCCAAAATCGAGGCAAATAAAATGGAACTAATAGAGACCAAAGCGTTCCATGGACAATTTGTGAAACTTTTAGACCAATCATTAATAAATAAGGAAGCTCGCCTTACCTGGTCACGTAGTTCAGATCCTAGAGCTGAAACTATTTGATCATTGCAGCACAAGAACAGGCATTCAATACAAGATACCATCAAAGAAAATTTCTCAACCTGCCAGTAAACAACAAAGGTCGGATGGGCGCCTAAGCCAAGGAGATAGTTAGCCATATTCTCTGGATGTAGTACCTCGGGCCCCAATTGAATATACATACAGACATAACAAAGTTTCTGAATACACCGTTATGTGGGATTATATATCCATACGGACCGAATAGTCCACAATAAAAGGATAAACTCCGCCTAAGCATCGACATAGCTATTCCGGATGATGAAAATATTTTGGTCGAAGAAGCAGAGAAGATAACGATATATAAAGACCTTGAAATATAAATGAAAAGAATGAGGAAAACCAAGGCATAAATCATTCCTGTTGTTATTGGAGCACTAGGATGTATAAAAGCAGGAATAGAAAAGACATTTAGACCATATACCAGGAAAACCAACTATATTTCAACTTCAGTAAGTGGCACTATTGGGATCTGCATACATCCTTCTGAAAGGTCCTGTCATAGAGAATTCCCACATAGGGTTCTTGTTGAACGCCGGATATTAACCGACGAGGAAGTCGAGACACAAATGTTAATGATAATAATAATAACAAAATGTTTACTTAACTTTTTTGAGCTAGCTCTGCTGGATAGGACATGTCCTGTAAAACGAGTTACAAATAAAAAATTGCTCAATAATATACAACAAAATATATTATTCCACAAAGTCGAATGATAAAAATACCTAATGTAAATGAATCATCAAATTACAAAAAAAAAATCTAATAGATTCTACATATGCCAACTCTGCCCAAAACTTGAATTAATAATAACAACAATATATTTATTGGTCCTTTTAGCTGTCTCTGTTGGATAGACAATTCATACAGAACAAAATGATATGATAACGATTAAAAATATATATAATATAAACAAATTACAAAATCACAAAAAAAAATTCATAATTTTATATCGCGGTAGCCCAAAAAAAAATCGGATATAGTGTAATAGCCTTTTGACAATAGGGAGTGTTTAATGTCATTTTTGAATTGTATGTTAGGTAAGTTTTTAAATCTGTCAGGAATATAACTACAACTTAATCTTTCGATAAAACGGAGACAGACTGATATGTTAAGATCAAATTTTTTCTATTCCGTTTTTCCAAATTTTGTGAGTGATAAAAAAGTTGAAATTATATTAAGGTTTCAAATTGAGCAAATACCCTCTGTAGTCCAATTTAGTTCGAATAAAAATTACTTTTCACAGCATCCACCACCATTGAACCCAACCTGAAATTGTTTGAAAACATTAATTTTCCTCTTAAAATGAGATTCGCCTGTGTTTCATCAGATGAGATCCATATGGAGGGGCAGATACAAAATACAAATTTTATTTTGGTAGAAAAATAACACAATAAATATTAATTTTTGATGTTTCATCACAATTTCTTTCTACTATCGGATTATAAGCCACCTTTTTGTAGTGAGAAATTCATAAATGTCTCAGTATTAATGGATGTTATCCCTAAACTTCTAAATAACGGTGATCGTTCTCCAAAATATTTATTCACATAGATCTGAGTAATTATCACCCTCGAGATTGCTGTCTATGAACAAAGGGCCCACAATATTGTTTCCATAAATACCGATCTAGACATTCAGTTTTTCAGATATTGAGTGTGAATCACTCTAAATAGCCAGATCCATTAAAATAGAAAGAGCATTTATCGGATAAGTAGACATTAAAGAAGAAGTCCGGATTATAACTTGTTTCCCCATTGTTTTCAAAATTGGTACTTTATTTTTTATTAAAAAAAATTAATAAAAACAATTATATTGTATAATCTTCATCAACAAATTATATAACCATTCTCCACAATTATTTTTAATGCCTACCTCGACTACGGTTTACAAGATCTATTCGATAGTTCCAATTTTCAATGACGCGTGTGAGTATTTTGGTTGATATTTCTCCAATGAGTCGAGTTATATTGGCCTCGGAATACCTCAATCGTAGCCGGTTTGTCCATGTAGACGTTGGATTCATATAGCCCCAAAAGAAAAAATCAAGTAGTGTGATATCATATGATTCTAGCCGGCCAATTCACTGCTCCGAAACGTGAAATGCGCTGACATGCTCTCGCAGTGAAGCCATGGTTTTACGGGCTGTATGGCCAAGTGGCACCATCTTGTTGGAATCACATTCGTCGAGACCACGGGCTTCAATTTCGGACAACAATAGTCTGTTATCATGGTGCGATAACTGTCACCATTTACAGTAGCATTCCGGCCATCCTCTGTTTTGAAGAAACGAGTATTCCTCGGCCCACAAACCACACCCAAACAGTTGCTTTTTGGATTTAACGGCAATTCTGAGACTCTTTGGATTGTTCATCAGCGCAGATCGAGCTTTTTGTTTGTTTACGAACACATTAAGCCAAAAATGGGCCTCATCAGGGTACAAAACTTTTTGTCGAAAATTTTAGATCCTCTGCAAGCTTGTCAAGAGCCCAACGACTAAAACTTAAACGATTCGGTAGGTCAGTCGGCTTCAGTTCTTGAACTAATTGAATTTTGAAAGCTTTCAAAGGAAGATCCTTATGTAACAGGGGACTGAATAAGTGAGTTCTGTCCTAGGCGTATCCTTGGCGAAGCACTGCTGAAATCCTAGAAGGACATCCGGGGGACACGGAACCCAACAGAGGAGAGAAGATGCTGAGCCCAATCAACAAGACCGTGCAAAATGTTGTACAAAAACTTTAGGGATAACATTCTTGCACCCATTTCAAGAGACCGAGCTCCGAACCTTTCCGAGTAACTCATCTTGATCAAATCCTCTAGCTGGATAGACGCCGTCTTCTCTCCAAACCAAATACTTCAGAAACAGCAACTTCGCAAAAATTGACTCTAAATACTTCTTATGTACCTATAAATAGGATGCTAAATCATGAAACAAATGTCAATCTACTCCTTATCAAGAGAATCAAACAAACGAATGAGGGTTTCTGTGCTGCTGAAATGAAGGGCATTTCTAACAATAAATCCATGGAGTCCTAGATGCAGTCACCATAATATTACTCATGTGCGGGACGAAGCTCAAACGCTGATCAAATATAAGCCACCAAGATCCCTGGTCTCAGTCACTCTTGCGAGAACCGAGCTACCAACCGCGTAGTCAAAGTGCACAATACTTCGGTTCCTTGAAAAGGAAAGCGCACTGCATTTCACAACATTCAAGCACAGCCGGTTGGCAGTACACCACTCAACCAAAGCGTTCGTGCATTCTGCAGGACAACACAATCCGACCAATCAATAATCCTTTTTAAACAATTTGAGATCATCGGCATACATTAATTTGTCAACCGCCCAAGCAGTCCAATAAATCGTTAACAAAAGCAGAAACAAGAGGTCCCAGGTTAGACCCCTATGGTATGCCGGATGTAGCAACATAGTCACCAGAACGATGACACTCGTTGTTGTTTCCAAAAACAAAGATCATGATCCACTCGATCAAATGCCTTCGCGAAATCGGTATACACCACATCGACCTGTGTACCATCATCAAGGCTCTCGAATACAAACTGAGCGAAAGTTACAAATTCGATATGCAAGATCTACGCGTCATAAATCCGTGTTGTTCCATGTGCAGTTGCTCCTTAACCATTGAATATATAACGGGTGATTTTTAAGAGCTTGAGAATTTTTTTAAAAAAAACGCATAAAATTTGCAAAATCTCATCGGTTCTTTATTTGAAACGTTAGATTGGTCCATGACATTTACTTTTTGAAGATAATTTCATTTTTAAATGTTGACCGCGGCTGCGTCTTGGGTGGTCCATTCAGGAAGAAGTCCAATTTTGGGCAACTTTTTCGAGCATTTCGGCCGGAATAGCCCGAATTTCTTCGGAAATGTTGTCTTCCAAAACTGGAATAGTTGCTGGCTTATTTCTGTAGACTTTAGACTTGACGTAGCCCCACAAAAATAGTCTAAAGGCGTCAAATCGCGCATGATCTTGTGGCCCAACTACCGGGCTATTTCTTGAGACATGAATTGTTCTCCGAAGTTTTCCCTCAAAATGGCCATAGAATCGTGAGCTGTGTGGGCATGTAGCGCCATCTTGTTGAAACCACATGCCGCACTAAGTTCAGTTCTTCCATTTTTGGCAACAAAAAGTTTGTTAGCATCGAACGATAGCGATCGCCATTCACCGTAACGTTGCGTCCAACACCATCTTTGAAAAAATACGGTCCAATGATTCCACCAGCGTACAAGCCACACCAAACAGTGCATTTTTCGGGATACCGTGGGCAGTTCTTGAATGGCTTCTGGTTGCTCTTCACTCCAAATGCAGCAATTTTGCTTATTTACGTAGCCATTCAACCAGAAATGAGCCTCATCGCTGAACAAAATTTGTCGATAAAAGCGGATTTTCGCCCAACTTTCTAGGTCTATTTCACTGAAAATTCGACGTTGTGGGCGGATCGTTCGGCTTCAGTTCTTGCAGGAGCTGTATTTTATACGGTTTTACACTAAGATCTTTGCGTAAAATCTTCCATGTCGTCGAATAACACAAACCCAATTGCTGCGAACGGCGACGAATCGACATTTCACGGTCTTCAGCAACACTCTCAGAAACAGACGACAATGTTATTACTCTTCTGTACGCACCGTAAGCATTCGTGTGGTTGGTTTAATGTCAATAAAGTAAACTGAGTGCGAAACTTGGTCACAATCGCATTGGTTGTTTGCTCCCTTGGTCGATTATGTAGACCATAAATCGGACAATAAATCGCGAAACCCTTTTCTTCGAACCGAACAATGATTTTGTAATATAATTCAATTATTTGCAAGCGTTGCTGGTTAGTAAGCTCTATTCATTATGAAATGTCAAAGCATACTGAGCATCTTTCTCTTTGACACCTTGTCTGAAATCCCGCGTGATCTGTCAAATACTAATGCATGAAAATCCCTAACCACAAAAAAAAATCACCCTTTATTATTGTATAAGATGATCTCGAACAATTTCGCAAAGTTTGACAATATACATATCGGCCTATAGCTGCTCACAAGCGATGGATCACTTTTCTTCAAGATAGGCACAATTTTACCAACCTTCCAAACTTCAGGGAACACACATGTATTCAGGATAAGGTTGAAAATATGACGTAAAAAAGTACACAAAGTACACCAATACAATCCTTAACTAAGAAAGACGGCACCCCGTCCGATCCGGCTGTTTGATTTGCTTTCATTTTCCTAGCGGCAAACAAAATATCCTCTTCCACGATCTATCGAAATTAACATCATTATGAGCAACTCCAGAGTCAACATCATCTGAAGAAGTAGTACCTGGACTGTCATAAACCGAACTAAAGTAAGTTGCCAAAGCATTAACTATCTCCCCGGCTTACTGTACTTTTCCTTCCATTGCTCATTACACTAGGCAAACGAGAGCCACCTTTTGTTTTGTAAAAAGGACCAAAATTTCGACGGGTCGGCCGCTATATCGATCTCTGAGTTCCTAACAAATTCTCTGTAAGCGATCTTAATTTTGACCTTGACTTCATTTCTCATCCTCCCAAATTATACCGATTAAATATGGTTGGTATCTGCTTGTATTTTCTATGATATCTTTTCTTCAGATGTAGGAAGTGTATTATCTCAGCGGTGTGCTATGATGGATAACGTCTCCTTCGAGATGACCTATAAGGAACGGATCTCTCGAATATACGATCAAGAATCTCATAAAGCTCCTTGCATGCTAAGTCAGGATCACCCTCCACATGACCAATCGGTCTCTGAAATTAGCTCATAAAGCAGAGGAAAATTTGCCCTCCTGAAATTGAAGGTCGGTGGGGAAGAATGGTTAACTCAATGTTTCTAACGCTAGCAAATTTTACCTTCAAAGCAAAGTACAGAGGAGGATGATAATGATCAACAATAATAACAACAATATTCTTCAGACATCAGCTGGATTATCTTGGGGTGCTGATGCCTTTCACTTTGCGCACAGCATCTCTTGCCCTAGTCTTTTCTGCAGCTGAGTATTGTTGCTCTGTTGGGTTTAATACAGCAGATACACAAAAAATCGATGGGCAATTGAATACATCCATGACAATAATTACTGGTAGCATAAGATCTACACCGGTTCATTGGTTACCAGTGTTGTCTAACATTGTTTCTCCCCATATTCGCAGATAGACTGCAGCTTCTGAATACTTGGAATAAATATCATTCTTTTCCCAATTTATTCCCAATTATTTCATATATTCCACAAAATAGAATTCCCAGAATGGGAAACCACGTAATACTTATGCGGGAGCCAGGTTTTTTTACTGGGGTTTTCCTTAGGTTTTTATAACATACACTGAATTGTATTGCATTCCGTCACCAACCCCAGCTAACATTTGTTTGTAAGCCAATAGTTCAAAAGAATATTATATATATATATAGTGATTTTTCTGGTGTTTACCTAGTATTTTTATATAATGGGTTTCAATGAATTAGGCGTCTAGGTTTTTTTTTAAACTAGTCATAAATAATTTATTGTGTATAGACGTTTATGTGCATCCGCCTTCTTCAATATACATATACTACTAATTTACATCTAAAATGAACATATATAAATATAAAATTATAATAATAATATTTTAAATATCTTACTGATTGTTGTCACCGTTTTTTTGGTTTCGTCTGGTCAGTATTGTTCTGTCATTTTATGTCAATGTCAACATCAGTAGTCAGTGAAATATTGGTTGCCTTGTCTTGTTTTCGTGTCTTGTTTGTCATTCACTAGGTACATTTTCGTTATTTAGGAGGATTGTAAAAAAAACCTAGACCCTCAATTCATTGAAACCCAATATATATATATAAAACAAAATTTTCTTCTTTGCTATATGCGGACTTTCTTTGCAATTTTGGTCCTCAAACACTCCAATAACCCAATATAATATCACTGTTAATGATATTTCCTTTCTCGAGATAGTCGATGAATTTACACGACGCACATCCTGAAATGCCGAAGCCGAAACCTTTGTTGTGCATTCGGGCGCTTTGGACGAGGTTGACTAGTTGCTGTCCACTCAGATGACAATATTTTTGAATCCGGAGTGAAGTGATGGATCCATGTTTCACCAATTGTAAAATGTCGACGCAAAAATTTCAGTTAATTACGTTTTAACATGGCCAAACATTACTTAAAATCACCAAAACGTTCTCGTTATTGGCCAACAGTGGGCAAACGCTGCTTCCACTTAGAACAGAGCTCTCTCATAGTCAAATGCTTATGCACTATTAAGCCAACACGTTCTTATGATATCTTTTTTACGATGTCAGCTAACTCACGCATCTTCACTTTTCGATCATTCAAAACAATTTCGTGGATTTTTTATGTTTTCTGTAGTTCCCCCTTCATTTAGACGTCCACTTCGTACTGAATCGTCGGCGTCTCTATAACTACGTTTGAGTAAGCAAACCAATGTTGCTTCTGATGGAGGGGAGTCTTCATTACACGTTTCAAGCCCTATTTATTTGCTTGAACGGTATTTTTTTCCATCAAGAAGCAGTCTAAAATTAAAACACGAAATTGTATTCGATCCATTGATTTGAAAATAACAAAAGTTGCGTCACTCTAGGCACAATATCTCACAAACTAACAAATAGGATATTATTAAAATTGCTGTCTTGTGAAGGTTAGTATTAACTGAAAAAAATGCGACTGCAATAAAACTTGCGCCATCCATGTATTAGGCCCGGGACTTTTCATCCCACCTAGTATATTAAATTAATTTTCAATTCTTTTTTAATTCAGCTTAAACATCAGAAATTGTCTGTTGATATGTTGATTTCGATCAAAACCCCATCCTTACGCTGTTTTTTGTAGCTTTCATGATAAAGTAACACTGCTTAAGATAATGAATTAAATCATAAAACATACTATAATTATTATTTTTAAAATTTACCGTATCCAAAAATTCGTAATAATCATTATCAAAGAAGGCAGGTCCGTCTGTAAGGTTTCCATAGTTACTTCCCAAACACGTCAGAGACATGTAATCGAAAACTTCTGTCTGAAACAAAAGAGCAATTATTGTGTGAAAAATGGGGACCATAAAATTACTAACTCTGTTTCATCGAGTGATTCGCCAGCTCTTCTTCTTTCGCAACGCATCAGTGTAATTTAAGCAGTCAATACCAATTTGGTTTCTGGACAAATTGTCGTGGCAGGAAACGGTATTTCCCCATATTCCAAGATCTTTGGTTGCTAGTTGATACGATGATTGGTTTTTCTTTCCAGTTTATAGTTTTCATGGCTCATATAAATGCACCCAGCTATACATAAGCCAATGGTTGTGTACCACCAGACTCTTCAACAAAACAAAAATTTGATTCCATAGTACCTACTAAGTGGGACGTATTTTTAATAATTAAATAATATGATGACAGTGCAAGATATACAGTTAGACACAGCTTCAACTATAACAAAATAGAGAGTGTTTAACGACGACCTTCAGTTATGATTATCTCCCAATATACTTGATCGCATGTCATGAAAATTATTATTATTATTTTATTCATTATCATCATAGCTATTATCATTATTCTTATCACACTAAATAGATTATAATTAGCATATTCCACGTCCTTTGAGGATTTTATTCAACTGACGATTATTTCGAATAAATTTATGGCTAATTCATGTTTTTGGGTTCCTCATTTAGACTGCAATGCTTGCATATGAATCCGTGAATAAGAATCACTTATATGATTCATCCTGATAATAAGCTAATCAATGCAGTAGTGGCTTGTCATATCACTTCCTTTCGAATGACGGGCATAAACGCTACGGTCTGCCTCATGTGTGGAGACGTGTGTTTGTTAATAGTGACCGTACGGTGCCACTAGACCGAGTCGAATCTTAAATTTGCTCTTGCGACCTGTGCAGGTTTGAAAAACTGCGAAATACACGCTCCGGTCGACCAGCGCAGGTATACCTGTACAGTTTTTCCTCTCCGGTCGACTGGAGCGTGTATGCCTTGCATAAGTGAACGGTCGTCTGGACTAGCATCATCTATTTCGATGATCTTCGAGAACGAATCTTGCGTTTTGAAATCGCTCACATGATGAATTTTAGACATGTCTTGGCTGGGCCGTGTCGACCTGAGATCAATGAAGTCAGAATTATTTTTAATGCCGAAATTATTTTTTTTTTAAATATTAAATTAATTATATAACAACAATGGATCTCAACAAAAAATTGTAAATTCATAGAGTTTTTCGATATTACAATACACACAATACATTAAAATATACGAAATGATACTGGAATTTTTCGCGTGTTGTTTATACATATTTTATTATACTAGTGCATTGTTGTGATATCGTTTTGGAAACATGTATGATCTTTTCGGCTATTAGGCAAAATTTGTTCTTAATCAATCCTAGGACAAATTTGAAAATCGTCCGTTCAGCAGGCCAGTCGTATACTCTCTATTTTCCGCAGAAGATATCCTAAACTTCTCGGTCGATTTCGTTATTGAGTAAAAAATTCTTCTAATAATTTAGTAGTTATGAGTATCTGAAAATTTCAGAACAAGGACGCAAAAATTTCCAGAGCTTACTTCAGTGCTTTCCCAAATTTTCTAATCACTCCAATGATGATAAATCAAACAAAATTAAAATAATCAAGTGACTCGATTAAAGTAATCATGTTGTGTCTATGGGTGGGACGTCAAGTCGAATAAGGGTTTGAAAATACATGGTATGATGTTACGATGTAACTTGAAACAACCATTTGGCTGGCCTTGCGTTTTACCAAAAGTGGTAATAGCATTCTGCAGATTTCAGGGTCTATTGCTACTCGATAAAAGTGCGTTATCATCATGCAGAATCCACTAACTGTTTTGCCACTAGTTCGGCCGTTTACGGTGAATATTTTCACACAAACATCTTAAAACAGTTCATTCATCATGAATCACATCACGAATATCGAGAAAAAACCACAAGCATCGTCTTGATTTCCGAACAACTTTTGCTAGGTGTCTTCGGTTAATCTTTTTCCCACCCATTCCGATGATCGATAGCTTGTTTGTGGGTCGTATTTATAGGCCCATGTCCCGTCATCAGTTATGATTTGTCCCAAGAATGTGGGATCAGAATTAGAACAATCTAGCATGTCTGCATCTACCTGCATTCGGCACTGTTTTCAGAGAAAATTCAGCTCTAACGGAACGAGCAGAGGGCGACGTGCTGCATTCCGATTTGGTTAATCAAAATTAAACGAGTGGTTTCAGCAGAGAGGTTCAGAACATGAACTATCTCTCTAACACTGTCATGACGATTTTGGAACCATTTCTCTGACCTTATCGTTGGTTGAAGAGGTTAACAGTAGTCCTGAACGAGGCAAATCCTCAATGATCTCCCTACTGTTTTATAAGGTTTCTACCATTATAACACTTGAGTTTTTGATGGAACAAAGTCTCAATAAGCCAAGCGTTCACAATGAGTTTGCACACAGAATTTTTTGGGACAAACTCTTTGTTTTTGGCGCTCTTGTTCACCCGAACAGAGTGCCTATCGTTTTGTCCGAATGTCTGTAATTTTGGAATATCGAGCCGAAAATGGTCTCAATCGATTAGGTTCGACTCCTGATGAAGAATTCGTGGCGAAAGTTGAGTCTGTCCGGCCGGCCGGCTGGCTGCATATCCTCTCTAGCATCCAAAAGGAATCAGCTAGAGTTTTCAAATTTTCAGAATATGTTAATTGTCCAAATATCTCAGTCAAGTTCGTTATTGGGCCAAATCCGTCGGATGGTTCAGGTAGTTATGAGCATGAAATTTTGTTTCCTCAATAACTACTAGAATATCCATTCGATCAAGTTGATACTTGGAATGTTATTGAGGGAGGCTGAAACGAAACGGCTTGCAAAATTTCGCAGAAATCGCCAAGCTAGAAAATTTTGAAAAATTCCCAAAAATAAATTTTCAATACTCAATATCTCCTAAGACTTCATTTAGATTTAAATAAAAATCCGTATATATATTGAGGTTACCGATATCTTATTCATCCTCAAATTTCATTGTCGTAGCTTTCCTCCTTCTGAAGATATGATCATTTTCTTCATTTACTCAAGAGAAAAATAGAAATGTCATGAAGTCCGAGCTTTGTCATTGAAACATTTGCCATCACAGATCGATATTCGTTTGACAACTTGCGGACCTAGATATCAGTGTCAGTTGGCGTAATATCAATCAAAATTTTCATAGAATTCATAGAGATAGAATTCGATGTCGATGACGTTGTCAAAATTCAGAAAAGCAATGACGTTAGTTTTTAGGAGAAACATAGAACAGAATTTGGTAAAAATTATGAGCAGTTATTTTCAAATTGAGATAAAGGTTTGTTTATTCATTAGGCTTTCATATTTACATCACATTGTCCCATAGTACGGAAAAAAAGACTATTGTGCACCCGATCAGAGAGCTTATAGATTTGTTAAGGTTTGAATATTTACTCGCAAGTAGCTCAGCAAGAGCGCCAAAGCAATCTGACCTCACGTCAGTGCTTTCTAAATTTTTGTTTTCTATTCTTACATTAGCAGTGTACCACTGAGGTCGACAGGTTCCAATAGATGTCATAAGCAAACTAGTTGACAAATCGCGCTCATGTTCACTTAAAAAATTACAGACAGTCCTAACAACATACAGGAAACTTCAAATTATCAAAATTTCTCAATACGGGCAATTTAAAGAAGAATTTTCGGATACTTTTATGTCATAGTATAGGTATTATACCATATTTTTTTCCAGTGTGCCTCACTGTACAAACTGTCACAATTTGCCACTGAATGATTGCTTGAAACATATAAAGAAGATGAAATAATCAAACAAAGATTCTTACTTCTGGCTGACTCTCAATTTTTAAAATATGATCAATTAACTTGCCAATTATTCAGCTTCATTTATCCCAATGAATTATTCAGTTCTATACTTTACTTGATATTTAGGGATTCATCAATTGAAATCTATATTTCTGATCAAATGATCATACTCATTTATTCGTCGACAATGTTTCGGGCTGTGCCCTTTATCAAGTTGACTGAAATATAAAACATAAACATTATATGATAATCACACTTATCACGATCAAATTCATATTTCATGATACATATATTTAAAATAAATTGAACAGAGATTCATTACCTTTTTTTTTTTATGTTTCGAGTTGTCAAATTATGAATTTTATTTTGTCATGTGTTGACGGTTGACTCAGTGTACCGAAATTATTTGTTCTTCTTCTTTATTTTCTTATGTGTTCTCATTATTTATTTTCTGAATTAGTGTTGAGTAAACTTTGTTTAGTCGTGGAATGTCTGTTCTGTCATTGATTGCTCTCTGGTTTTGTTTAATATAAATCATTTCTAAAAATTCTCTGGTCTTTCTATTTTGCTCCTTGTCTAATATTTTTATGTTTTCGAAGTTGAAGGTATGGTTATTCTCAATTTTATGTTTATATAGAGCTGTTTGGGTCTTTGAATATTTATGACCATTTATTCTGTCGTTAAGTCTTTGTTTGGTCTGTTCTATGTATACTCCCTCGCAATCATTGCATGGAATTTCGCAATTTTAACTTTGAGAAGAGCTGCTTGACACTGCGTATAAGGTTTGTGTGCTATTTTTTATATTTGTATAAGGTTTAACGATATTTTCAATTTTTTCGTATGATATGGGTATATATGGTAGTGGTATATACGTAGTCGGTTCCTTTCTTTCATTTGGATTCGATGTGTTGTAAAATTTATGAACGCGAGGCCTTTTAATTTTGTTTATTAATGAGGGTGGATAGTTATTTTCGATTAATAATTTGTTAACTTAATTTAAAATGAAGGGTCTGTAACTTGGTGATGTAATTTCAATTGCTCTATCTAAATAATTTATTATAATGGCTTTTTTTTTGTTTAAAGTGGTGTTATGAATTGAAACCAAGTATTCTGTCTGTACTATTATATTTTCTATAAAATTTAGATTTAATTGAACTGTTTTCTCGCATTATAGTGATATCTAAAAAGTTAATTTGATTGTCTTGTTCTAGCTCTAGTGTAAATTTGAGTTTTTCATGGAAATTGTTCAGGTCAGATAATATTTTTGTATTACCTCTTCTGGCGCAATTATCAGACAGTCGTCCACATATCTTTTGAATATTGTGACATTTTGTATGTGGAGTTCAACAAAACATGTTCTTCGAGGTGTTCCATTATTAATTGTGCGATGGTGCTTGCAATAGGGCAACCCATAGCTACGCCATCAATTTGTTGGTAAAAATCGTTATCAAATTTGAAGTAACATGTGCCCAAGGTTAGTTGTACCTCCTCAATGAATTCATTTTTTGGTATGTTTGTGAATTGACTGATGAGGTTCCATTGTTTTTCTAATATTTGTGGTACTAGTTGGGTTGGGATATTTGTGTAAAGTGAAAGTGCATCTATTGAAAATAATTTGTCATTGTTCGGGACGTACAAAGTATCTAATTCTTTTTTCAACTCGAATGAATTTCTCTATAATTTGGATATTTATTGGTTATATTTGAAAGAACCGTCGAGAGATGTTTAGAGAACTTGTAGAGTGGACTTTGAACATGTGAAATTATCGGTGTCAGAGGAATATTAGGCTTGTGTAGTTTCGGCAAACCATATATTTTGGGTGAAACGGTATTATGGATTATTAAACTTACCTCACCAAGTTAGACCCTTCATTTTAAAGTAAGCAAATTGTTAATCGGGAATAACTATCCACCCTCATTGATAAACAAAATCAAAAGGCAACGCGTTCATAAATTTTACAACACACCAAATCCAAATGAAAGAAAGGAACCGACTACGTATATACCACTACCATATATACCCATATTATCCGAAAAAATTGAAAATATCGTTAAACCTTATAGAAATATAAAAATAGCGCACAAATCTTATACGCAGGTCAAGAAGCTCTTCTCAAAGTTAAAATCGCGAAAAGCAATATCTCAAGAATCACACGTCATCTAAGAAATTCCATGCAATGATTGCGAGGGAGTATACATAGGACAGACCAAACAAAGACTTAACCAAAGAATAAAAGGTCATAAATATTCAAAGACTCAAACAGCTCTATATAAACATAAAATTGAGAATAGCTATACCTTCAACTTCGCAAACATAGAAATATTAGACAAGGAGCAAAATAGAAAGACCATAGAATTTTTAAAAATGATTTATATTAAACAAAACAAGAGAGCAATCAATGACAGAACAGACATTCCAGGACTAAACAAAGTTTACTCAACACTAATTCAGAAAATACATAATGAGAACACATAAGAAAATAAAGAGGAAAAACAAATAATTTCGTTACACAGAGTCAACCGTCAACACATGACAAAATAAAATTCATAATTTGACAACTCGAAACATAAAGAGAAAGGTAATGGATCTCTGTTCAATTTATTTTACCTATATGTATCATGAAATATGAATTTGATTGTGATAAGTTTGATTATCATATAATGTTTATGTTTTATATTTCAGTCAACTTGATAAAGGGCAGAGCCCGAAACGTTGTTGACGAATAAATGAGTATGATCTTTTGATCAGAAATATAGCTTTCAATTGATGAATCCCTAAATATCAAGTACAGTTTAGAAGTAATTAACTTGCCTAATTATTTTTGATTGTGAGTATTATGAATTGATGACGAAAACTTTACAAAGTTTAAAAAAAAACATTAATATATCTACCTACTTCTCTAGTGTTGACGACTCCTTCACCAAATAACTCAACCCTTGTATAGTGGAACTCTCACAATATTCAACGAATGTTTTTTTCAAATTCGGATGGACAGTTTTTGGCACAATTTTGGGAACAATTTGCGATATGATTTTACGGTTCCGCAAACCCGAGCTACCTGGAACATTGTCCACCTCGTTTTTCTCCATCACGTTGATTATTCACGACCTGTAAACACTGTTTCCACCGTGCTGCATGTAGGAAAATAGGGAATACAGGAAAAAGTTTTGCGCACGCAAAGCATTTTTGAGTTCTTTTCCTATACATCCACTATTTTCCTGAAACGATAGCTTCTTTCAATTGATGAATATTTATAGATTGGAATAGCTATGCGTTTTGTATACATCGGTGAATGAATAACATGTAATAACACATTTGTTACATCATGGAGCTGTTTCTATAAACAATGGTTGATTTATACACAGACAATACTGCATTAATTTTTACCATGATATGAACTCAGTTGAACTTAATGAACAATAAATGAATTTGAACATGTAGAAAATCACTAATGTGAGATAAGGAGGATCTGTGCTCTTTTTCTCAAGCGATAAGATCTCACACATAATTCTTCTTCGAAGTATCTTAAACCTTGTGGATTAACATAGAAAGAACCATAAATCATTGAAAAATTCAAAATTCTGTACATAAAGCTGTATCTACAGGGTTCATCAGAAAAAGCTCATATTTACAAAAAAGGTGGTTCATCGGGAGAATTAGTCAAGTGGTGAGGATAGGCCTGTTGGATAGTTATAATAATAATAATATTTATCTGTGCTATAAACAACTTGCTTTCAAGATGTATCATACAGCTCATACAAAATCAGTTGCTTCTTGATGGACAATGCTTTGGGGCCAAAATCGAGGCAAATAAAATGGAACTAATAGAGACCAAAGCGTTCCATGGACAATTTGTGAAACTTTTAGACCAATCATTAATAAATAAGGAAGCTAGCCTTACCTGGTCTCGTAGTTCAGATCCTAAAGCTGAAACTATTTGATCATTGCAGCACAAGAACAGGCATTCAATACAAGATACCATCAAAGAAAAATTCTCAACCTGCCAGTAAACAACAAAGGTCGGATGGGCGCCCAAGCCAAGGAGATAGTTAGCCATATTCTCTCTGGATGTAGTACCCCGGGCCCCAATTGAATATACATACAGACATAACAAAGTTTCTGAATACACCGTTATGTGGGATTATGCTATCCATACGGACCGTATAGTCCACAATAAAAAGGATAAACAAAAAATATTTTGGTCGAAGAAGCAGAGAAGATAACGATATATAAAGACCTTGAAATATAAATGAAAAGAATGAGGAAAACCAAGGCATAAATCATTCCTGTTGTTATTGGAGCACTAGGATGTATAAAAGCAGGAATAGAAAGACATTTAGACCATATACCAGGAAAACCAACTATATTTCAACTTCAGTAAGTGGCACTATTGGGATCTGCATACATCCTTCGAAAGGTCCTGTCATAGAGAATTCCTATAGGGTTCTTGTTGAACGCCGGATATTAACCGACGAGGAAGTCGAGATACAAATGTTAATGATAATAATAATAACAAAATGTTTACTAACCTTTTGAGCTAGCTCTGCTGGATAGGACATGTCCTGTAAAACGAGTTACAAATAAAAAATTGCTCAATAATATACAACAAAATATATTATTCCACAAAGTCGAATGATAAAAATACCTAATGTAAATGAATCATCAAATTACAAAAAAAAATCTAATAGATTCTACATATGCCGCTCGCCCAAAACTTGAATTAATAATAACAACAATATATTTATTGGTCCTTTTAGCTGTCTCTGTTGGATAGGACAATCCATACAGAACAAAATGATATGATAACGATTAAAAAATATATATAATATAAACAAATTACAAAATCACAAAAAAATTTCATAATTTTATATCGCGGTAGCCCAAAAAAATCGGATACAGTGTAATAGCGTTTTGACAATAGAAGTGTTTTAATGTCATTTTTGGATTGTATGTTAGGTGAGTTTTTGAATCTGTCAGGAATATAACTACAACTTAATCGTCCGACAAAACGGAGAGGACTGATATGTTAAGATCAAACGTTTTTCCAAATTTTGCAGCGATAAAAAGTTGAAATTATATTAAGGTTTCAAATTGAGCAAATACCCCTCTGTAGTCCAATTTAGTTCGAATAAAAATTACTTTTCACAGCATCCACCACCATTGAACCTGAATTGTTTGAAAACATTAATTTTCCTCTTAAAATGATTCGCTCGTGTTTCATCAGATGAGATCCATATGGAGGGGCAGATACAAAATACAAATTTTATTTTTGGTAGAAAAATAACACAATAAATATTAATTTTTGATGTTTCATCACAGTTTCTTTCTACTATCGGATTATAAGCCATCCTTTTGTAGTGAGAAATTTATAAATGTCTCAGTATTAATGGATGTTATCCCTAAACTTCTAAATAACGGTGATCGTTCTCCAAAATATTTATTCACATAGGATCTGAGTAATTATCACCCTCGAGATTGCCGTCTATGAACAAAGGGCCCACAATATTGTTTCCATAAATACCGATCTAGACATTCAGTTTTTCAGGATATTGAGTGTGAATCACTCTAAATAGCCAGATCCATTAAAATAGAAAGAGCATTTATCGGATAAGTAGACATTAAAGAAGAAGTCCGGATTATAACTTGTTTCCCCATTGTTTTCCAAAATTGGTACTTTATTTTTTATTAAAATAAATTAATAAAAACAATTATATTGTATAATCTTCATCAACAAATTATATAACCATTCTCCACAATTATTTTTTAATGCCTACCTCGACTACGGTTTACAAGATCTATTCGATAGTTCCAATTTTCAATGACGCGTGTGAGTATTTTGGTTGATATTTCTCCAATGAGTCGAGTTATATTGGCCTCGAATACCTCAATCGTAGCCGGTTTGTCCATGTAGACGTTGGATTCATATAGCCCCAAAAGAAAAAATCAAGAAGTGTGATATCATATGATCTAGCCGGCCAATTCACTGCTCCGAAACGTGAAATGCGCTGACATGCTCTCGCAGTGAAGCCATGGTTTTACGGGCTGTATGGCAAGTGGCACCATCTTGTTGGAATCACATTCGTCGAGACCACGGGCTTCAATTTCGGACAACAAATAGTCTGTTATCATGGTGCGATAACTGTCACCATTTACAGTAGCATTCCGGCCATCCTCTGTTTTGAAGAAACGAGTATTCCTCCGGCCCACAAACCACACCAAACAGTTGCTTTTTTGGATTTAACGGCAATTCTTGAGACTCTTTGGATTGTTCATCAGCGCAGATCGAGCTTTTTGTTTGTTTACGAACACATTAAGCCAAAAATGGGCCTCATCAGGGTACAAAACTTTTGTCGAAAATTTTAGATCCTCTGCAAGCTTGTCAAGAGCCCAACGACTAAAACTTAAACGATTCGGTAGGTCAGTCGGCTTCAGTTCTTGAACTAATTGAATTTTGAAAGCTTTCAAAGGAAGATCCTTATGTAAAATCCGCCAAGTAGTTGAATACAAAAGGCCAAGCTGTTGAGAACGGCGACGAATTGACCCTTCAGGATCATCGCTCTTCCCCACCGCCGCTATATTCTCTTATTTCGAGCTGGATGTTGTCTATTTGGTCTAATGTAATCCAATAACGAATATTGAGATTCAAACTTGTGATGGTAGAGCGAGTTGTGCATTCGCTCGGGCCAAAAACGTGGGCCGTAAGTCGCTCCAAGTGCCCGATACACACTTATCGGAGAACGCCCATTTTCGTAGTAAAGTTGAACAATTAGTAGACGCTATGCCGGGCTAAGTCATTTCACTATGAAATGACACTACTGAATCAAAATACCACTTCAGTGTACACGACGCATGTGTGATCTGCAACTAGATCCCCACCACAAAAAGTACCTCTGAATGAATCACCCTTTACTTGACGAAATGTCCTAAAACTCCTCTGTCCACATCATCATTTCGGACACGATTGAATTTTTTTTTTAATTAACAACTGAGCCCGTCTCTCTAAACTTTTTAAGTCCAGGACGTTAGTGTTACTTTCATTATGGTCCTCATTTCTCTCGTTGAACAAAGCAGAAGTTTTTCTCGCACATTGATTATATTCATATTTAAATTATTTCCACTCGATGTGCAGCACTATAGCACATTTTGAAATCAACGAAATCTGTGTTCGCCGCCTTTCTTTGCAATTTCTGGATCACTGGGCGTATGCCAAACACATGTTGAAAGTACTACTGGAAGCAATACAATAACCTAAAACGTGAAAAAAAATAATATTTGCAAAGTGAATCGCGCGCGTGTATGTTTAAATTGAAATTTTTGCTAGGGGTAGCGGCTAGAGGGGAAGTGACTTGAAATTTGTCTTATTGGATGGATTAAATTATTATTATTATATGAAAGCGATGATGAACCTTTGAATAAGAAATAACAAAGATGTTTCAAATTAATTAAAACATGGTGGGATTTATTTAAGAAATATTTAAATTTGAACTGAAATGAGAAATTACAATTTCTTCCTTACATTTCTCCACGCTCGGTGTTGCCTTTCTTACTGTAGGTTTTAAGTTGCTATCTTCGAAACAGCTACTTGATGAAGACTAGAAACATACTCTTCACTTGGTTTCACTTCCAATCAATTCGAAACATCTGCTATAGGAGTTTCAATATGACAGGTAATACAATCAAGAACCTTCGATTTGATTTATCACAATTTTCTGTACTTTTAAGGTGTAACTATCCACTTTAATTACAATTTCGTTGTGATTCTTTCACAGAACGACTTGAATTCTACCATGGAATTCTGGCTACTGACAGTCATTTTGCTGGAGTCCATATTTATAGGTTCTCAAGAAAAAATTGAATGCAAGGAAGCCTTGATCTGTCGAAATTTTTCTCAAAATGACGTTTTTGAGATGTCTAGCTGGAAATGATTTCTTTTCCTTCTTTTATACCTCCGTAAATTCGGCAACTTCTTGTGCTGTAGTTTGATACTACACATGCCAGGTTTCTTTCAATATAAAGTACAAGTTTTTTAAAAATCAAAATTTTACAATTTGTCCTATTTGAATCTGTTTTCTCCTAATATAATTTCATTTCTGAAGATCAGTATTGAAAACGATTTAAATACTTCAGAATTGATCATTTTTACATAAATGAAAGGGTAAATTACATGAATGAATTGAATTAATTCAAGGGGCGCTATTCCATATCGAAAGTCTAAAAAAAATCTGAAATTTCTTGATTATCTAACTAATAACTGTATCAAATATTTCTTCTCCAAATTATTTGTCCTCAACAGTGCAAACAATTTGAATTTCTAACGAACATTGAACGTTTTGTTTTCTCAAGTAGGAATATTCTTAATTGGTGTATGTCATCATAATTTGATCTGCTCCATAAGTAAATTAACGTTCATTTCATCAATTTGGATGTAATCCTACTCAACTCCAGTGATATTGTTCGGTACACCATACGCATGTATCTTCATCAAAATTCTGTATGCCGTTGTATTAGCTATTATAAGAGAAAAATATATATTTTCAGATTAAAATTTATGATTCTTCATGAAATTCCAACAACTTCTTCAAGTATTAATTTATAATTTGCCATAACAGTAGCTTTTTTCAATTTGACATATATGTTATATTAGTGAAACTCTGATCTAGAGTACAACAAAAACCTACAAAACACTTGAGAAAAAATTCCTGACCTCACATTCGAACTTTTTATATACCAATATGACTTTATTCATCTTCAGACAATTGGAAAATGTTTTCGATCTTATAAATTTCACTTTCAAAAATGGACATATCTTCGTAACTGAAGATTTTTGGAAAATGATATCTAGTTGATTCTCTAGGAAGGATCCCATAGAGTTTCCTAATATCCAGTTCAAATCAAAATAAACTCCAAGTTGACAAAAAATTATGATTCATTAAGGGTAATCACAACTCAAGTACTGCTGGTGAATTTATGGAGGTTTATTGAAAAGGAGAACCAAAATTGAGTGACCACATAAAGAATTTTTTATTGAAAAGTAAAATGAGAAAATATTATCATATTTTTTTGACTACTTTCTGATGACATTCGGTTAACTTATTTCTGTAAATTTTTTATAAACAGAAAACTGAATTCATTTTGGTATAATAAAGACAGAATTTGGTTGTGATACATTTATTGCAACCAAAATTATCCATCCATAGTCCAAATTCTCCTGAAATGTCCACTTGGCTTTATCAAGATGAAGTAAATCAATTCTGCCACAGAAAATAAAGAAAAGCCAATAAAGAGGCCTAGTATACCACCAACATTCGATATAAAATCGGTTAGTCCATAGAGTTCACTCTTTCCAAAGGTAGGAAATACGGTTTTTTGAAATATACTCGTATAGCTGATGCGTGAAATCTGAAAAATAATTTCTTATTATAACTTGTTAAATTTTTTTCTCTACTGTAGTAGGAAGCAGAGCTTTGAAATAATTGTAGAGGCGAGGAAAGCATGTTAATACAAAGAGCAACATGTTGTTCATATACACTGCTCAATAATTGATAGGGATCACTCACTTTTGCTAAATTTATTTCTGAAATATTCGCTCCAAGATGAATTTAGTCAGATACCAGAGTATTTTCAGTTGATAATATGGTTCACTTGAGGAAAGAATGAAAAAATGGAAAGTTGGAGAGAAAAAAAGACTTTATTAGGAACACTCAAAATTCTGTGTTTGAATAACATAAAAATTTTATAATGAAACCACAAGAATGCTGAAGTTTCGGTTAAGCTAGTACCTAGTTGGTCCCCCACGAGCTCGTCTCAAGCATTCTACCCTAAGAGGCATACTTTCAATCAAACTATTTATTAAATTTTGGGGCAAATTCGTCCAAATATCCCGTAAAAACATAGAAAGGTCCTCCAGGTTATTGATCGGTTGTTCTAAGGTTGGCAATTTTCTAGACATCTCAGACCAGATATGTTCGATGCAATTCATGTCTGGAGAGCGAGCTGACCAGTCCATCCTATCAATAGCATGAGTTCTAGCGCTTCATTAACCAGACGGGCATTATCGTCAATTAAAATGAAATTCTCGCTCAAGGCAGTCGCAAACGGAACAATTATGGGTTCAATAATCATATCGTGATATCTCTGGCTGGTCATTGTGGTGTTCTGCAGAACAACCAACTCTGTGCGTTGGTTCAAACAAATGCCTCCCCATACACATATAGAACCTCCGCCAAAAGCTGTTGTGAGTACCATAAACTGTTCTGCATACCTTCGACCTCTTTCCCTCCAAGCAAGAATACGTCCATCGGAGTTGACCAAACGAAATCTAGACTCATCCGTAAATAAACATCGGTTCCAATCTTCAACTGTCCAATTGCGGTGGTCCTCAGGCCATTGCCGTCGATGAACCTGGTGTTCCCTACCCAAACGGGGATCTTGTACCCTCCTACGTGCTCTCAAAACACGAACATGTAGTCGTCGTCTTACAGTCTGGTACGAAATTAGAACTCCTGTTGCAACTCTCAGTGATCTATCGAGCCGCGACGCCGGGTAAGTGGGATTTCTCCTAGAATTGAGGATCAAAAGACGATCTTGGGCAGCTGTTGTATTGCGCTGCCGACCTCCCCCATGAACATAAGCTTCTGAGTCGTTTTGGATGAACCTATTCCAAGCCTGACTCATGACACTTTGCGAAACATTCAACCGCCGGGACACTCCTCGCTGGGACAAACCTTCCTGTATCCACCGTATGATTTGGTCCAGTTGCACAGGAGCCAAACGTCTTCTCTGCATGACTGATAAGCTGATATTGTTCTCATTTCTTCAATAATTGTCACCTAATGTGTTTAAACGAGAGAAAAAAAAACAGATTTAATAACAAATACCACATTGCTTTTCATTCCACCTGTTACAGCCTACAGATAATAATCGATTTTGTGAACAAGAGCCGATGAAATGAGGAAAAATTTGATATAATCAACTCAAAACATTTTTATTTTTCCCTAGAGAACATATAATGTACAGATATTCACGAGATAACTTGAAAAAAATACAAATGAAGAGAAGTTCATAAGTGATCCCTAGCAATTGTTCATCAGTTTAATTCGCCCAATGCGTAGTTCTAATTTTATCATAGTTACAAATTGATTAGGTGTATATTTTCAATATTATAATGCTAGTATTTTTCTTTCACCTGTATGGAAATTCCTAAATCTTCACAAGCTTACAAAAATATTTATAACTACCCGAGAGGTTGTTGATCGGATGATGTATTGTGAGGTCATGATGAATAGTTTGATCATTCCTGGTTGAAATAAGAATTCCAATATGAATGAAAATTATAATATGGCATTGTTTTTAGGGTTATTATCAGAAGAATACCAAGATAGGTATGTTGCATGGTAGAGTAGGAATAAAAGATCTGAAAATAATTTTCAATTTTAATAAGAACTTTATGAGAATTCTTAGGAAACGGTTGAGTGATCAAATGAATTCATTTGAAATGCATGATGTGCCGTATTCAATAATTTTCAGCATTCACGATTCAAAAAACGCACGTTACAGAAATTTCCGAATCCAAATATCACTCGGAACCATAGATGTATAATTCAGGTCTATGATCAAAGCTTACAATAGAAGGTTACGTTCAGGAGGATGAAACTACACGTTCTATGCTCAACCAAATATGGCTACTGAATGCACTAAACTTGAAGCATGACTAGTGTATTATTTTGGTAGATTGACACCTTTGTTTATGTACGAATAAAGGAAAGTTTTCGTACTCAGATTCTTGTCAAAAGTACAATATCTCCTGCCATTATTTTTTTTATATCTAGACGTGTTAGTTTATCTCAGTTAGTTGAAAATCTTTATATATAGCATTTACACTACTAAGAAATAAATAAAATTGTCGTCTGATATACAAATAAAAAAGGCCGATACTGAGTTCTTCGTCTAAATTCTACAACGATCGTTGAGTTCTTAATTTCGGCTAAAAGTTCTGAACTCGCGAAACGTCTATTCGTCTTTCGTCTAACATCTTTTCTCCGCGTCTAAACTTAGAGTATGCGTCTAGAGTTTGACTTGGCGCCTCAAGTTCAACTGTTGCAATTTTTCCTTCTCTGGATAGTCCCCAGTTCCGTCTTTTCTAATTCGACCACACTTGCATACACCCCTAAAGTATTTATTGGTTCATTTAAAACGAATGGGGTTCACCATAGTTCTCACCACTGTACTCAGGGTACCTCGTCATAATTTATCACAACGCTTGAGGGGCATGTCAACCTCTTCACATATCACATCCGAGTCTCACTTGTCACTCCATAAATATTCAAAATGTCAACTCAAAACATGTCCCTTCAATTTGGGAACGTCAAGAGGGTTAGTCTACCCGTCGTCGAATAAATAAATGGGAATAGTTCTTTATCTTTAGAATTATCGATACCCGAAGAAAATATCGGATTTCACATTTTCAACGCAGGTCCAAAAATGCTAAATCCTACAATTGTGCAAATTTGGAAGAGGTAAGAAAAATAGTTAATTCCAGTTGCTATGTGACAGCTGATATTCACTTCACAGTTTGTATTGCGTCTTTCAGATGATTATTTGATTCAAATCTGACTTTATCTGATAGTCTCAAATGTACGCAGTAAAATGTTTTCGCTGCAGGTAAAACTCCATTAGGAAAACGCTTTCCATACAAAAGTCTTGCTTCTGATGCTGATGATTTTCGTCAACAAGACCATACATGTAAATGTACATAGAATCTGTAAATTCATTGTTTGTAACCATTCTAGATTTTTTGTGCAATCGACTGTCAGCTACAATGTACTAATAAACAAAACAATAAATGAATAGGTAAACGTCTAATAATGGCTACTCAGCTGCCATAATCTGAGTCCAGACGATTTTGGAAAAAATCGAAAAATTTCGTGACTCAACAGATCATTTACACTATTAATTATTGATTATTAATTCTCCAGCTATGGATGATGATTTCCCTTTCGATGGGTTCCATAGCAGACTTCAAACATCAGATCTGAAAAATCGTCACCTGGACCGCAGTACGCGATTCGCAGAATCCTCCTTGCAGATTGGCGACAAATTTTATGTATTGGATTTGAATATAGAGGGTATTTCTAAGGACAAGAGTGATTATATTTCTGAATTAGCCGAGGATTATGTTGCAGAGATTATTCTTCTTCAAGAGACAAATGCGGATACTGAAAAATATCTTCGTGAAAGAGGAACAATAAAAGGTTATGTATTCATTGATTATTTTCTTAGTAGAATTTACGGTTCAGCTTGTTATGTTAAAAAATCCTCAATAAACAATATCGAGTTAATCCGAAAAGGAGAATTTCAGTGTGTTTTCTTATCTCTTTCAAGTTTTGTAATATTTCCATCGTTAATATTTATAAACCTGCAAATACTATTTGGCCAAGAAATTTCGATAAAAATCCTCTTCATCCTTCAATTTATTGCGGTGATTTCAGTTCTCACAACGTAATGTGGGATTATAATAATAATGATAGAAGAGGAATAGCTAGAGCTGACTGGATTGAAGATAATAATTTCTATTCGATTCTTTATGGAAAAGATGTACCTTCTTTTCATTCTTTTCGATGGAATAGAGGCTACAATCCTGATCTCTGCCTAATATCTTGTAACAACAGATGATTGTGATAACAATGTATTTTGTTGTTTATCAACCAAAGAGTGAATTTTATTACTTACTGTGAATAATATTCTCTCATCCCGTCTAAGGCAACTTCGTCAGGATCATCGAAATGCCACCTTCCAGAGGCTATTTCTGAGTTGTAGGATAAATCGGAACAAAGGGGCATGCAATCGCAGGAACTATCAGATATAGATCCATATGATTCCATCTTTTCATATAGCGTCGTCGAAGGATATGTAGCTGAAACATATTGCTTTCAATGATTGAAATAGTAGTTTTTCTGTATTTGATATAGAACTTTCGATGCTTGGTTACCAATAATTGCGCGATCCTTCTAATAGAACAGCGTGCTATCGTTTTGCCCAAATGTCTGTTATCTTGGATTATTTAACCGATATTGGTATAAATCGATTGGGTTCGATTTCGCGATGAAGAATCCAGAGTCAAACTTGAGTATGTCCGTCCGGTCGATCCCTATCTTCCGAAAGAGATGGATGAGCAAGAGTTATCATTTTTTCAGAAGTGGATACGAAATTTTGCGAAGCTATCTGTTTCAACGTCATTCACAAATTAATCTAATAAATATTCTAGGATTTATTGAAGATACCAAATTTCATGATCCTAATTTTGGCCAAATAACAAACTTAACCGATATTTTTGGAAAATATACATATTCTGAAAATTTGAGAGCCCATCTATCGTAATATGGAAAATATACGTCCGATCGGATAGACGGCCAGATTGACTCAAGTTTGACCTCTAATTCTTCATCAGGAAGTTGAACCCAGAACCCAATAGATAGACCTTATTTTCGGCTCAATATTCGAAAATTACAAACATTTGAAAATGCTCGAAGAAATGAAAAAAATCGTATCTACAAAATAAATTATTCGTTAGGAACATTTTTTAGCAGATATTCTGAATTCTGTTAAACTACCTGACTGAATTTTTATTAAAGTTCAAGAAGATAAATTAGATTTGAATTTCACAGCGTTGATGGATTCCAGAGATGTTTCGCGAAATATCACACATTCAGAAACTTTCCTGATCTTTTTCGGTTAATTATATCGAAAACAAATTTTAAACCTTCAACACCCATCTAAATTGCCAAAATTGCGAATCATTGAAACATCAGAATATAAAACATACTGTAAAATTTCATATATATTTCATATTATACTATTATGCAGAATTATGTTTTGATTTTGCATTTGCGTTGGAATATTCTGCGACTTGTTTGAAGGTTCGTTTGTACGAACAACATAGTATTCTCCATTATAAGTCAATATTTTCCAGATTGATGAGAAGAAATGTTGAGATAATTAGCATTAATTAGGCAGAAAAATTGAGCTAAAGGGATAACTTCAGGAAACTAGACAACAATTTCATCAATCAGCATCGTTTGACTAGCTTCATTATTCCCGGTCTCTCGCTATACATGCTTAAGCGAGACGTACAACCCGCATAATGAATGAGTGCATATGGGATAGAAAACAAATAAGCGAATTTCGATACCGGTTGGATATTCGGCAATTCGTATCAGCAACATTCTGAAATACGAAATATATGGTGCAATGTAATCGAAATAATTGTCGCAATTGTTTTTAAATTCTCCATATCACTTCATCCATTAATCTATAGTGCTCCATTTGCATTGCTGCGTAATAAATTGATCAAAAAATAGCCCTATAGGCGCACATTCAGAATATACTGCAAGAATTTTCTCTGAAAAAGCTGTTGCCCTTGTTTCTTCATATTTAGCTAACCACTATCAGGCTGTATTTCATAGGAGTTGCACTTCAACTTTTTTACAGATATATAAAGTTATTCCTCAGGGTTCTATTTTGGGACCCATCTTTCTCATCATGTACATCTCGCAGTTTTACAAAATTACCATCTCTTGTTGGTTGCATTTCTATGCGAATGATACCCAATTGTATATATCTTTCTATCCATGGTATAAGTAAGTATACCCATGGTATAAGTAAGTATACCGTGTTTCTATCCGGATGAAATGGATTAAGCTGCTCAGTCAGAGTGCGCCGACGGTGTGTGAGGTTGCCCTAATTAGGACGTTCTTTTTACCATCTTATTGGAGCACGTAGTTCATCATTGCTGGCAAAGTCCGTTTTATTTCGGTTCGTGGAAATTTCCACGAGCACATGCGCTGGACTGCAGCGGCGCAGAAGGTTGACAAGGAGTAGAAGTGACTCCTCGTCGAGGAGAATTCGTCCAGGCGAAAGTTGGGATTTTCCAAAGATGGGAGATGAAGGGATCGGATATCGTTGAGGAGAGGACAGTGTAGGAGAATGTGTTCACTCGTCTGGGACTCCCCGCAACGGCACAAGTCTGATACGCTCAGACCTAATTTGTGAAGATTAGCCTTGAACGAGGGGAGCCATTCAAAGATCTTGCGACCAACGACGGCTGAGTCCCACTCGGCTTACCAGCGCGACATTAGAGTTGCTTTGAATTCCGCCAAATTACCGCTCGCGGACGAAGAGAAGTTACCATGAGAGAACGGTAAACCGCGTCTCATATGGTACGAGGCGGCTCTTTCCAGAATGAAAAGGGATGTCGGGATTTTCCCAGTTATGACTTGAAGAGCCTGAGTGGATACTGTTGAGTAAGCGTTAGAGATCAAGAGAAAAAAGTTTCGTTGAGCGGTAATTAGCGCTCGCGAGATGTGAGTGTGTGACACTCGGTGGTGCCATGCTGCCGCACAATATCCGACGATGGGAAGAAGGATGGTATTGTAGTATATCGCTAGCGATTCTTTCTTCGAGGAACCGCCGAGTGGTCGAACTAGGCGTGTGAGTTTTTGCGCGATCTTTATACTCTTAGAGCGTTCCTCTTTGACGTGGGGAAGAAAGGATAGCACTGAATCTAAAAGAACCTCTAGGTTTTTCACCTCGGTGACTCATGTGAAGGATCCCGTTAGTACGCGGACCGTCGGTGGACGGTTAAGATCAAGTGATCCTTTAAGAAGGATGGCCTTTGATTTCGACACGGAGATATCTAGACGATTCTTGCCAAGCCAGTCGATAACAATATCGACGAGGCGGTGGAGTTTTTCTTTTAGAGCTCGTCTGCTATTAGCAGAGACTAATAGCGCGAGGTCGTCAGCGTATGCGATCGCGAGGCCATCTTCTCTGGCGAGCAGAAGAAGAAGTTCGTCAAAGACCAGGTTCCAGAGCGAAGTACCCAAAATGGATCAAGCAGTCAGAGCTCTGAATTATGATCTCAATATTATACGTGAGGTAATTGAAGAGCACTGTCTGCATCTCAATGCGACGAAGACGGTCGCCATCTTGTTTGGGGGGAAGAGTGCCAACATGAAGTTTCTATAAAGTGAGAACTGTGTCACCATTGGGTCGGAGGATGTTGAGCTGCTGGAAAAGGTTTGGGACTCTAGTGTTTGCTTGGCGAGTTGCGGTTTACTGATCATGTGTCTTCATGCTTGCAGAGGGCCTATGGTGTAGGGAGGATGAATTATAGTAATAGACAGTTTTTAACGAGACGGGTAAAAATAATGATGTGTGAATCTTTGGTGCTTTCACATGTCAATTACGCAGATGTTGTTTTAGGACCCTGTTTGACATACTCTGATAAAAGGCGAATTCAAATACTACAAAATTCCTGTCTACGATTGATCTTTGGCGTTAGAAAATATCAGAAGATTTCTCCATGCAGCTGTCTTGTTCATGAAGATAATCACTACTAACACTTCACCTTATCTTTATAATTAGATCACCTTCCGTACCGATGTACATTATTCAAATATTCGATACAAGGGAACACTTACTCCACCTTTGTATTCTACCCAGTTTTTTCGACGTTCTTATTCATACCACATCGCATCATTTATTAAGGGTCTTTCCTTGAACATTAGAAGTGTTGCTGGCCTGAACCGTTTCAGTCTTGTTGTTCCGAAGGCTGTGGGGTGTGCAGAATGAAACTGTGACTGGGTGCTGACCAAATTACTACTCTCAAGGTTAAATCGAATGAAATATCAATTTTGTCATTTTGTTTTTTGACATCACTGTAGAGATAGTGGAAGGTGGGACTATTCTATTTTGGGTTTTATTATATATAATTGATTTCATATTTCTTTTGTAATTTGCTATATGTGCAGGTATATTGACTGTGTTTGGTGCATCTATGGTTAGATAGAACAGTACACTTTCATAGTGCGCTGGATCTCGCCTTTTCACAATATGAGATTTTGTAATTTTTTTCTTTGTAAGTAGACAATCATGTGAATAAAGACCTTTATTGTTATTATAATTATTGATTACCTGCTGCATCATCCAGACAGGCACGTCGTCCTAGGTCACAGATTCGCGTTTGGTTGTCTCCTGAAAAGTATACTTCAGATCAATTCTGATCCCCAGATGAGTTGTATACACAGATAGCCTTTTAAATCACATAAGGTATAAATATGGAATTAGATATAAATAAAATTTGAAGTGATAATACAGTATTGTATGAGCTTCAATACTCTTAGGGCCTGACAAAATCTACTTACACAATTATGGAAATATTTTCTGAAACATTTCTTTTTCAATTATGAATCTATTGTGATGCCAGTTCTAAATTGAAATCATTGCTTTCATCATGCCTACCGACTTCAAATATCGAAAGAAATCTAAAAGTTGAAAAGAACTGATGATGTCTGAAGCTGTTGTGTTCTGAAATGAAATGGTTTCAACATAAAATTGTTCGAATATTGAAGGTGTTTAACAGGTTGGCTAAGAAAAATATAAAATTTTAACTTCTACTTGTAATGATTACTTGAAGCGGCATCCTCAAATATTTATATTTGATCCAAATTGTTTGTAATCATGGGGCTGCGATTTTATCCAAAATAATTTCCTCTTGAATTATCTATTCATTCTGTTTAAGCTCATCGGTGCCCTGATAAAACACTTGATAGATGTCATATCAAGAGTGAAATTCAATATACATTGGTTCATAACGTTTTTAATTCAATTGATAACTTCACTTACTTGGCATATAGAATTGAGCGCAACCGCAGTAATCTATGGTATAATTTGTCCAGCATTCCATATTGCAATTGCTTTGGGAGTATGCTTTGAAATACTTCAACTTTCTTTCATTCTCAAAATAGCAAAATCTTCTATGCGGCTCATATGCTTGGGTTGTTGGTGTAGTTCGAATCAAAGTTGGATTGACTGCTACCGTTGTCAGACGATCCAAACCAACAGAAAAAAAAACCTGACTAGGCCGAGGTATTCTCGACGGAGTATGTAAGGACACCTACAAAAAGTGATTTATTTGATTGAGTATACTCTATCATAATTGAATGGGATTCAAGAAATATTGGAAAGAGATAAATAGCGGGATAGCAATAAAGACCAGAAAATCTAAAATCATAGAAGTTTTTTATCTTTAGTTGCCCGTTTTACCGAAAAGGGAAATTTCTTGCATTCGGTCAGTTCGACTTTGTCATGAACCCCCTTCTCCCTCTGCAAATGGATTTCATTCTCTCAGGCGACTACTCAGTCATAAGTTAGTTTTTTGCTATCACAAGACCTCCATAATATTCAAGTGAGAGAGATGGAAAGAGAGAGACATTTATTGATGAATTGCAACAAATACAATTGCTTTCACAAGTCAAAATCAAGCAAGAGAATTGAAACCTCAAAGTTAACAGAGGATGTATAAATAATAATAATGACATTAGTTAACATGAACATTGATCGCAGAAGCTTCAAATTCAGTTCAAAATTCACGAACTCAAAATTAAAATCGAAAATCCGAAAAATAAAAATCTTTAATTGTGTATACCAAAATAATTGTATGGACTACCCAATATAGTATAAAAAATATAACATATATTGAAAAAGGATTTAATGGCTAGAAATTTGGTATATTTATATATATCTTATTTAAAACAGAACATAAAAACACGCATAAACCGAAAAATATTTTCTATCTTGAAAACAATGATAAATAATAAAACTCGCCTCAAATATATTTCATCTCATAAAATAGAATGAAATTCAAGCTTCAAGGCTTCTGAGAGCATCTTCTTCTGCATTCAAAAATATCAATTTTAATTTCGAATGTTATAGGTCCCAGATATTTACATTTGTATCTGCTAATTGAATCGTACAGGTGCACCGGTTTTGTCTTTGGAATATCGAATAAACAAAGCTTATCCTCAGTCATTTTTATTTCCTTCGCAACTAACACATTTGTATGATTGTGTTGACAGGTGATGATTGACACTTTCAGTTACTCCTCGATTTATTATCAGCGACAAACATAAGTGATACCAAAAATAACCTGATTTGAGGTCAGTACTAAATGGCAAAATAAGCGTTGAAAAACAGAAGAATTAAGGACTTGACTTCTTGACTATGACGAGATGCGGAGTTTGCCGGGTCAGCTAGTTTTTTATCAAAAATTCAATGAGGTGCATGAAGAATGCGTCACAAACATCCCCATAATCAACAACAAAACTGTTGAGTTGGTTGGTATTTTGATTCAAAACATTTGTTTGACAGATACGTCAATAATGAGAATGAAGATATTTTATTTTTTCATCAAGAATCCGTGTTTCTGGAACCAAAATGTAAGTATAGAAGATGCTGGGTTAGCATTTATAGTAATTCAATTCTTTCGTATTCTTTGTAAATGAATGATTCTTTTATTTCGTGGGTATGGAATCTTCATTTTATGACTATATAAAACCATGTTTTTTATGATAATCTGTTTGTGTTTGTAGAGCTTTGAAGAAGCAACAAATAAAGTTGCGAAACGTCGCTTGAAGGACAGCCTTAACGTCTTTTCAAAAAAAGATTCCATACCCACGAAATCAAAAAATCATTTATTTACAAGGAATACGAAAGAATTGAATTACTATAAATGCTAACACAGCATCTTCTATACCTACATATTGGTTCCAGAAACACGGATTCTGATGAAAATTTACCGAAGAATTGAACACATTTACCGGTTTTGGAAATTTACCAAGAGAACTGAACCAAATCTGCCGGAGTTAGAATATTACCGAATTTGACATACCATGCCGAGGCTGAACAAATTTGCTAATGTTGAATTTTACGACGTTCTAACAGATGTTTTCTTGAGGACTCGAGAACTGGGAGAAGAAATAGTTTTTATTGGAAAGTTTGTCTACGGGGTGGAAGACTTAAGACCCATTCTTGACAGCAGACTCACCCAGGATGGTTGTATGGTCCTGTTATTGCATGAATTAGGACTCAAGACAGACAAGATAAGCTCCAGCAATAATTGTAGATGTTACCTGTTGATTTTTATAGCCAGAAATTAATCATTTCCACTTGCAACTTTTGATTTGGACAATATAACATTTGTAAATACTGTGAATATCTAGTATTTGTGAAAGAGTGAAAAATAAATTTCCAGTGTTCGATTATTCACTATCATTGACTGGGGTGGAAGCATCTACTTAATTTTTGTGGAGGTAATTGTGAAATAGTTTTGTGCTCTGGCTAGCCGGAGCAATTTCGAAATAAATCAAATTGAATATATATAATTTATTATACCGATACAGACTTTTTGAATAATTCAACGTTTTATTGTGATTCTTTTACAGTCAAACTAACTGTAGATCAAAAGTAAGGAATTTAATTGCATCAAGAGAATATTTATGATACAAGCATAATAACTACAGTGACTTTTCCACGAGGACAAGGTCGTAAGCTTAGTTATAAAGTATTATGAGTATTAATTGAGTATAACATTAATTCAAACTAATGAGAAAAAGTGCATTCAATTTATGCCAAGTATCAGAGGGAGGTTCCTCAACAGTCGTTTTCTACTCACCCTGATACCTTGCAGTGAGAAATCTCTACAAGAACTATATATTTCTGATTTTCTCGTGAAGAAAACAACAACTAGGGCATTCTTGGCACCATTTCGGAAAGTTCTTCTTGGAAAAGCATCATTGATTTTGTTATCTTTATATCCTCCATCTGGATGCCAATCTGGATATCTTGGCCCTTGTCTGAAATATCTCATGACGCTGAAAGAAAATAAAGATGAAAAAGTTTTCATTTTATACATATGTATAAAGATAATTTATTTAATATAAATACAAAAGAGACAAGCGCAAATCAAATAACTATAAAGACAACTATTGTTTTGCCCAAATGACTGTAATTTTCGAATATTGAGCTGAAAATGGTTTCGACTTCCTCATTAAGATTTGAGTTCAAATCAGATTATACCCGTGCGTTCAGTGTACTCTCTATTCAAGAGAGGAGATGAGTTAGAATATCCATATCTTCAGAATAGGTTACTGTCCAGATGTCTCGGTCAAGTTCATTACTGGGTCAAATTCGTTGAATAGTTCATCAGTTATGAGTACCTTAAATTTGTTTTCGATAACTCCTGAAATATCCATAAAATTAGAAACTTGAAAATCGTTCGACAATCATTGAAGGAAATGGGTCTGTCTAAATGAAAATACTCAGGCTGAAAAATTTTCAAAACATTCCATTTTTGGGACGAGGTCTTTACGGCAGATTTGGTGGAGTTAGGGATTTTGCTGTGCGACCGAACTGAAAATAGAGTGATAGTAAAACCGTAAGAAAAAATCCGTGGAATAAAACCGTTAAATGAGACGTGCGCAGAAGCGACAGTCGTAGAAACAAGCGAGTAGTATTAATACCTTTCTCTTTCTCCTACTTTCTCTTCTCTCTCATCCCTTTTCTCTCTATTATCGCTCCACCCCTCCAATGCATAGTATCAAGTTTTCCAATGGGGACTTGACAACTTTTAATTTAATTTTTGAACGCTTCCTTAGAGCAATCATCGAACTGTCAACGTCAATTTATTCAGTCAAGTAAACATTTTCATCATGGTGAAGTACCCGAACGAACAACGCTTGCAAGTTATAAAAATTTATTACCAAAATTCGGAGTCGATGACCGCAACTTTACGAACCTCAACTCCAATTTTCGTGTCGTAATTCGCGCCCTAGTAGACAGACGAGCTTTGTAAAAAAATTTTAGTCTACATATTCGCTGATGGATAATGCCGTGCCAGTGAGACAAAGGACCAGTGACGCTGCCGTTCAGGCCTCCGTAGCCGACTACCCAAATCAGTCAATTTCACGCCGTTCTCAAGAATTGGGTATCCGTCTGACTCTGTGGCGAATTTTGCGTATAGAGCATCTGTAGCGGCACTCTGTCAGCGGCAGGGGAGTGTGTAGGGATCTCTTGGCGGCACTCTATATAGCCACGCATAGCTTAATTCACAGCGCTTCGGTGGCCTAGAGGTAAGCGCTCAAGTTTCACACCGACTAGGTACTGGGAGCCCGGGTTCAACTCCCGGCGGCTCCCTCAAACTTCTAACCCCTGCGTCTATGGCATGGCGCACACAAGCCATACTTATGAGTCCAAATGTGTGCGCCAGGGACGAAACGCATAATTAGGGTAACATTAACGATCCTACATTGGTGACCCCGACGTGATGGGAATAGTTGTCTTTACGACGTGTCTTGGAAAAGCAGACGGTTGACGCTTGAGGTATACTCGCTCCCTCTCTGCAACTTCCAACGAAACTCTAGACGCCTTTCCCATTCCGTACAACATTCAAGGTCTGCCGCGGTATTGTGGATTTGCTTAGGTTCACATCACCCGTCCGCACCATACCGTGTGGTGTAGCTCAGCTCAGGTGGCCATCACCCGGCTATACCTACTGACCTTGTAACACGCATTGGTTTCGTTCCTCTGTCACTGGTAAGGGAGTGTCTAGCGGCACTCTGTCAGTGGCAGGGGAGTGTGTAGGGATCTCTTGGCGGCACCCTCAAACTTCTAACCCCTGCGTCTATGGCATGGCGCACACAAGCCATACTGATGAGTCCAAATGTGTGCGCCAGGGACGAAACGCATAAGTAGGGATAACATTTACGATCGTACACATCATTAAGGGTTCACCCGTTCAAGATCAAGCTGACTCACGTATTAAAGCCGTTGTACAATTTGAATGAGCTCTGGGAAAGCTTCGCCACAATCATGATTTTCATCGAAAAATCATCTTCAGCGATGATGCTCATTTTGGCTCAACGTCTTTGTCAATAAGCAAATTATGCGTTATTGAACAGGCAGCAATCCACACGTGATTCACGAGACTCAATTGCATCCCCAAAAAATCACGGTTTGGTGCGGTCCTCATGTCGGCGGCATCATTGGACCGTATTTTTTCGTTGATGCCAACAATCGTCACGTAACCGTCAATGGCGATCGCTACCGTGATAACGAATTGTTTTTGGTCCCAATTGCAAGGTATGGACTTGGCCATCATGTGGTTTCAACAGGACGGTGCAACCGGTCACACAGCACACGTAACAATCGGTTTATTGAAGCGGACATTTGGTGAGCGTGTAATTTCGAGAAACGGCCCCATCGATTGGCCACCTCGTTCATTCGATTTGACGCCTCTAGACTAAAAAGTGCAAAAGAATTAAATACGTAAGTATTAGTTCATTTATAAATATAAATTATTTTACTAAAATACTACTCTTGGTGAGGTTTACTAGTTCTAGATTATCTTTCTTGCTGTCTTTATTGCAAACGTTTAGCTTTCGCAGTATTTCAACTGCTTCTTCAGAACATCTAAAAATAGTAGTTACGTAAAGAATCTGTAAGTTATATAAATTAAAGTTGTGGTTTGTTACAAAGAAATGACTGTAAAATGGAATAACTAACTTACACAATGATGGTTTTTTTTTAATTGAGAGCTCAAAATAGGTTAACTGATATCTAATAAACTCTATAATGTGATAAGGACAGGATTTCTTCCTTTTACAAATTTTGAAAATTCAATTGACATAGTCATAATTATGACATTCATCATAATAACGCATGAATCATAGATTTGTATAGAAATTTTGCGAGGAATTCTGAATTTTTCAATATTAAAATTCAACTATGTCGAGTGATTATGACTCAGTTATCTCTGAACTTTTGAAGAATGCTAATTTCAATAGGTCAAGATCTGTTTTGATTAAATGGGAATAGATATTGCTCAGGTTGTTGATGTCTGATCTTCTGTTCACTTGTAGAATCGGAAGAATTAGAAGAATTATCCCTACTTATGCGTTTCGTCCCTGGCGCACACATTTGGACTCATCAGTATGGCTTGTGTGCGCCATGCCATAGACGCAGGGGTTTTAGAAGTTTGAGGGAGCCGCCGGGAGTTGAACCCGGCATCTAGTACCTAGTCGGTGTGAAACTTGAGCGCTTACCTCTGGGCCAGCGAAGCGCTGTGAATTAGGCTATGCGGGGGTTATATGAGGTGCCGCCAAGTGATCCCTACACACTGTTTTTGGATCTTGAGAAATTCGTATCATTTCTAGAATTGTTCTTGATTTTTCTTTGTCGCATTTGTCCAAGATAGCTACATTATCGATGTTCCAATTGATTTTGTGATCAGTTGTTATTACATGTTGCGAAAGTGCACATCTTGGTTTTCTTAATTTGCAGTCACTCTTGTGTGATGTGAGACGTCCTTTTAAATTTTTAAATTTTTCCTTCTAAATTTTAAATTTGTTTGTCGTATATAACAGAGGTCGCAGTTTTGGCAGTTTATTTCGTAGACTAAATTTGTGGTCATTGATTTAGGTAACTTATCTTTCAATTGAGAGAAATTGTTTGTTATTGTTTTAATGGATTTTTGAGTTATCTTCAGATTCGGAATACCAGAACACAATCTGTTGAGGTTATCAGTTAGATGATCAATCTTGAGAAGGACTGCATAAAACATGTTGTTTTGTCCATCTTCTCTGATTGTTGAAGTATTTGCCAGTTGATTATTGATTGGTGTATTATATAATGAGCTATTACGATTTGGCACGACACGGCCTTTGAAATTAAATGAAAGCAAAAGAAATTAATAATGAAATTCTGAAAAAAATATGAAAAAAATGACTCGAAAGAAAGGCGAATGTTGGAGTATCGACTTTTGCGTACCTGGCTTCACAGCACGGTTGAATCAATGTGTCACTCACGAGCGAGAAATAGTCACCTTTTCACTGGCGTTCGAACTTGTAGAATTAACGAGAAAATTCGACAGAAACGAAGAAAAAGTCTTGCACTGCATCGAACGAGCGTCGACGTGTGTATTCGAATTACTACTTTCTCGTACTTCCTTCGTCTCGCACTGTCATATGCTCCAACATATGTCCATACGTAAATATACGTCCATAGAGAAAGAAATGAACATACGTGGGCCGCACGAAACGAACAAGCATTTTGGAACAGAAAATAAATGAACTTAACTAACAATAACGAGTTGCAGTAACATAACCGCCCACCTAAAATAGAATATTTTACAAAAAAAAAGGCAAATATAAAAACTGAAAAGATATCGAACATAAAGCGAAAAAAAAATATATACATATATACATCAACATATGTCATAACTATTGGAGAGGTAATGGACATAATTTAACCACTGATCTCTGCAGTACACCTTGAGTAGTCCGAACAGTAGCTACTCTAGCTATTTTATCAGCGCCAGGATGCAATTTCTCAATGCGTCCAAGTCGCCAGCGCAATGGAGGGAGTTGATCATCTTTTATCAAGACGAGTGCACCTATTGAATAAGGAGGCGAGTTACTATTGAACCACTTTTTTCGTTGTTGCAGTGTGTTCAGGTATTCTAAATTCCATCTTTTCCAAAAATCCTGATGGATACGAATTAAAAGCTGCCAACGCGATAATCGACCGATAGATAGGTGTGATAAATCTGGTTCAGGAATAGCAGTTAATGGAGCCAAAGTAAGAAAATGTCCTGGTGTTAGTGCAGATATGTCATTCGGATCATTACTAAGCGGACATAGAGGGCGAGAATTGAGCACAGATTCAATCTGTGTGAGGACTGTATAAAACTCCTCATATGTCAGGAGTTGATGACCGATTACTCTCAATAAATGGGATTTGACAGATTTTATACCAGACTCCCAAAGACCCCCAAAATGAGGACTAGAAGGCGGATTGAAACTCCACTCAATTTTCTCTTCCAACACAGCGCCCTGCATATATTTCAGCTCCCGATAAGCTCCCTGAAATTTGTTCCACCATCACTAAAGATGTGGTTACATCTACCCCTTCGAGCAATAAAACGACGCAATGCAGCAAGAAAAGCATCGGAAGTTAAATCTGACACCAACTCCAAATGCAATGCCTTCGTTGTGAAACATACAAAGAGACATATATACGCCTTTAACGATTTTGAGCCACGAGACCTAGACATAGTTATGAAGTATAGGCCACCATAATCTACTCCGACGCATTGAAAGGGTTTGAGCTGATTAATTCTCAAGGGTGGCAAATTACCCATGAGAGGTTGAGACATTTTGGGATTGACCTTGAAACACGTGTTACAGCGAGAAATAACTTTGTTTATAGCTCGTCTGGCTGATAATATCCAGACCTGTTGAGATAGAAGGAACTGTAAAGTCTGAGCACCTGGATGCAGATATATTTTATGGAAATGCTGAATAAGGAGCTCCGTAAGTCGATGAGATGAAGGAAGCAAAGCTGGGTGTTTGTGATCATAGGCCAGACCAGAAAAAGACAGACGACCGCCCACCCTGAGAACACCGTCTTCTCCAATAAATGGATTCAATTTTCGAAGTGATTTAGATATGGGATTTCCCGAGATGAGATTATCGATCCGTTCCCCGAACACAACCCGTTGAACCTGCTTTATAATGAAGAAAAGTGCATCTTTGAGATGAACTGCGGAAAATCTATATATCTTAGGAGCTTTAGAGTTCTTTATGAAGTTAACGAATCTGAAAATGTAAGCTACCACCCTTTGCACCTTGGACAGAGATGAATTCCTGGAGAGCAAATCATCAACAAACGATAGAGAAATGAAAGTTGACAAAGAGAGGTGACGCTCTTCTGTTTGTACAAGATGAAGAGAATTCTCTATTTCATCATTTGCGAAGGTGAGATGTTTGGAACGAAGCCAGTCAGGGCCTGTCCACCACAAAAAGCAGTTCAACAGTTCGGTTGGCGTTAAGCCGCGTGAAGCACAATCAGCTGGATTGTCTTTCGATTGAACATGATACCAATTTTCTGTATATATTCTGATTTTTAATAAGTTTACGTTCAAGGGATAAAAAACGACGTAGTGCTAGAGAATATGTGTCACCGAATGAAAGAGTTGACTGATCAGGTTTAAATGGTAATGCCACAGTGTACCGTCCAGATGTATTTCTAGAATAGTTCTGAGTGTATAATTTCTCACAAAATTGATCTTCTGGTGATACAATGACATTCTCTGAAACTTCTTCAAGTTCCCAAAATCTTTTCAACGAGGAGTTTAAACCTGACTCAGACAATGACAAATGAAAATTGTTAACTGATATGTTAGGTGATTGAATCTTTCCCATGAAAACCCAACCAAACACTGTCTCAAGTGCTGTTGGTTCTAAACCGTTACCCTCGATACGACCCGGTCGAATTATTAAAGAGAATATATCCGCTCCGAGGAGAAGGTCTATTGATTTCGGAATGGAAAAGTTCGGATCTGCTAACTTCTTGTTATGGACACAATTCCAAAACGAATAATTTACGAAAGAACTCGGCATCTCCGCACAAATCTTCGGAATCACGACGGCGTCGAATGTAAAAGATGGATTTATTTGACCTGATGGACGAATAGTACATTCAGTGCTGCAATTAGCAGAAGATGAGCTTTCACAAATTCCATTTATCGAAAATGAAGCTTCACAAATTTTCAAGCCTAATCTATTTACACACGATTGAGTTATAATATTTATTTGAGAGCCTCCATCTAACAGAACTCGGACCTTCTGATATCTACCCCAAGCATCACGAATTTCGACCTCAGCGGTTGCTAAGAGAACGGTAGAATTTGAAGAAACATTGGTTAAAACCTGAGCTGAGCCTGAATCCGATGAATTTGCAGCATTGAAATGAAACGTCTCTGATGAAGAATCATTCTCCGCATTATTGCGCATGTGCAACAGGGTATGATGCTTTGCGTGGCAAGTACGACAATTTGACCTTGAAGAACAATTGTTAATCTTATGTCCAGAATGGAGGCAATTGATACACCAATTTTTGTTCTTCACAATCTTGAACCGATCTTGAACAGTTTGTTCCAAAAATGATGGACATTTGTAAATATTATGAGCTAACTTGCAATAATTACAGGTTAAACGTTTCTTGAATGATTCAGTTTCCGTTTGAACGAGAAGAGTCGAATTTCTTTTATTCGTTGAGAGAGAACTAGATTTCAAAACTTGAGAATTCGAAACTGAATGAGTTTTCGACGGAAGAGAAAGAGCTACTGCCTCCAAGGCTATACACTGATTTGTCAGGAAATTTCGCAAATTGACAAACGACGGAATATCTGTTGAACATTCTTGTAATTCAAAACGTTTGATCGTTGCTGAATCTAATTTCTGAATGAGAATGTGAAATAAAACGAAGTCCCACTGGTCAACGAGTAAACCTAAATTCCTTAATACCGATAAGTTTTCCGCAAAAACTTCTAGAATTCGCCTAAGGTCTTTAGCTGAATCACCCTGTAGCTTTGGAACATTACAGATTTCCTTCCAACACGTATTAGCGAGAAGTCTTTATTTTGATATCTTTCCGCTAATGTCTGAAAAGCGCTTTCATAATTTTCAGCAGTCAATGGAAATCCTTTAACTAAATTTAAAGCATGAGAAGAAAGTGAACTAAGGAGGTATTGAAACTTTTCTATTTGACTCAAGTTAGAATTTTCATGTACCAAACTTTGGAACATATCGAAAAAAGTAGGCCACTCTTTATAATTCCCATTGAAAATGGGCAATACTATCTTTGGAAGTTTAACATTTGGCGAACTAATAGAGCAACTGTCTTGGTTTTTTACTGGAATGTTTACTACAGGAAATAAATTAACATAAGTTGTTCTGATGGTGTAATAATTATCCATAAAGGCTGTTCGAATAACCTTCTCAGTGTTCAATTCGGGTTCTTCGGAAGATACTATCATAGAGACAATAGACGTATGTAAATTTTGAAAGTCCACGAGAATATCGTCAAGTATTTCACATCTTAATTTGAATCTAACATGGAGACTTTCATCAGTGACAGCGAATTGTGCTAAATTGAGAATTTCCTCGAGATCATCAATAACAATTTGACGACGAGCTTTGAGTTGTTTCAATTTTGTCGCCATTATTATTATTCAAGGTATACTGCAGAAAACAATATAAATTTTGTTTTGAGTAATTTCGAAAAAAGAGCAAATAGACTAACCGACTGCAAAGAACGAAATTAATTAATAAAGCAAATAATTAAGATTGAATCTATTGAATTGAAAATCGAGTTGAAAATAAACAAATGAAAATAATGAAATGTAAATAAACAAAAACAAGAATGTCAATCTTTGTTTATGTTTTGAATCAAGGTTATGAGCATAGATGAGAAAAACAAATGAAAGCTAAATTCTTTTAACATGCGCAGATATTAAAGGATTTATGAATGTGTTCGATATCTTATCAAGTTTTCGAGGTTAGATGAACATTGACCTAATGAAATAAATGCAAATGAAAAAAACGAAATGAAAAAAATTCCAAAATGCTTGATCGCAATAATTTTGAAAACGCGGTTCGAAAATATGCGGCTCAAGAAGGACCAAAATGGCACGACACGGCCTTTGAAATTAAATGAAAGCAAAAGAAATTAATAATGAAATTCTGAAAAAAATATGAAAAAAATGACTCGAAAGAAAGGCGAATGTTGGAGTATCGACTTTTGCGTACCTGGCTTCACAGCACGGTTGAATCAATGTGTCACTCACGAGCGAGAAATAGTCACCTTTTCACTGGCGTTCGAACTTGTAGAATTAACGAGAAAATTCGACAGAAACGAAGAAAAAGTCTTGCACTGCATCGAACGAGCGTCGACGTGTGTATTCGAATTACTACTTTCTCGTACTTCCTTCGTCTCGCACTGTCATATGCTCCAACATATGTCCATACGTAAATATACGTCCATAGAGAAAGAAATGAACATACGTGGGCCGCACGAAACGAACAAGCATTTTGGAACAGAAAATAAATGAACTTAACTAACAATAACGAGTTGCAGTAACACGATTACTTTCCTTATCTACAATTTTTTGGTAGGCATTAATACCGATATAATGTTCGGACTTTTGGCAACGCTGATCATAAGACGTGACACTCTTGACAGTTGACGGAGGGTTGACTAAAAATTCACCGATTCACCGATGAGTCAATTAATGCTCATAGCAAGGAGTCGAGAGCGGTTTGCGTTCGCTAGGTTGAATAAAGGAAAAACCCAATATGCTTCTTCCTGTTAATTCAAGACTCCATAGACAAGTCTATACTTGACTGTATTCCTTGACTGCATAGAACTTAAAGAAATATAGTGGTCCGGAGAACTTCAAATTTAGTAAATCCACTTACTTTATGTCGCTGTATATATCTCTCACATCAAACATATTAAAGCTGTAACATAGGCCTTCGTCGGTCATTAAGGGTGTCAATATTTCTTCACATTCTTTGTCGTTACCCATCCATTGACAATAAGCATTAACACTCAAATCAATTGCTTTACACTGAAAAAAATTGTTATTTCTTGAATCGATATTGGCAAACATGTAAAGGTGACTTGCATTCGCTTACCGCATCAAGAAATTCACTGTAATCATCCAAACTTTCAGTATCACTAGTAGAAGAAGTGATATTTCTTGTTATCTCTTCTTGTACTCTCAGTTTTGCATTATGGTTATCACTTTTACATAATGGCATCATGAGGTCGAAATTGTGACTTCTGTAATTGAAGAATAGAAAATCTTCAATAATTCAGCCTTGGTTTTTCACAATAAGGAATATACTCTGTGACGAAAAAGTATCCGGAAATTTGAAACTGATTGCAAAACTTTTAAACATAATAGGCGCTTTCCGAAATGGCCTTCAGCTTCTGCTGGGAATTTACTTTTATGACGTCTATGGAGTCCAATGTGGTTTAATGTAGTGTTAATTTCAGTCTCGAGATAAAAAAATCACACGGCGGTATATCGGGCGACTAAGGTATTTATGAGGTGTTTGGTCTTAAAATCGTTAATAATTGTGGCTTGATGAGATGGTACATTATCACTAGCAAAATATACGAATTGTTTTGCTGCAAATCTTACCGTTTACGTCGAATATTTTCACGCGAATGTCTCAAATCAGTTAAATAGAACTTCTTATTGACAATTTGACCTTACAGGACGAATTTCTGATGAACCACACTTCGAATATCTAAGAAATCAATAATCATCTTCTCGATTTTTGAACGCCTTCTGCGAATTTTTTTTCGTTTTCGGCTCATTTTTTTCGTCTCATTTTTTTCGTCTCATTTTGATGATTGTTTTTGGGTCGTATTCATAGACCCAAGGATCATCATCAGTAATGATTTGTCCTATGATCATGGGATCATAATTCGCACGATCCAGCATGTCTCCAGCTTCCTGCATCCGGTACTGTTTCTGAAGAAAATTCAGCTCTGACGGAACCAACCTAGCGGAGACTCGCTGCATACCCAATTGGTTCATCAAAATCAAACGAGTGGTATCACGAGAGATGTTAAGATCACGAGCTATCTCTCTAACATAGGCATAACGATTTTAGAGCACAATTTCTTCCACGACAATTTTTTGAAGCTTTGAACCGTTGAATAAAACAGTGTCTCCATAAGCCTTTTCCAGCATTGGCTGAGAGTCAGCACACGAAATTTCATTCAAAATTTGAGACAAGGTCTTCACAGACTACCACTGAGGTCGACTGGTTTCAACAGCTGTCGCGAACGAACTAGTTGACAAACCGCGAGCGTGTTATGTACAGTTATTACGGACAGACCTACTAACATACAGAAATTTCAATTACTAATGAATCCTCAATAAATTTAATTTAAATGAGAATTTCCGGATAATTATTTTTTCAGAGTGTAGGTGGGCGATCTAATATCTGCTAGTTTTTCTCATATATGATAACATTGTGCCCAACTCCTTTGAATGAGAATTAATTTTCGGATAGTTTTTCGTCAAAGTGTAGGTAAGCAATCTATCTGTCTTCTAAAATTTTTCATATAAGATCCAATTTCAGCTCTTCAAAAGTTTGGAAGATTTAAAACAAAAATTGGCCTCAATAAGATCTACAGAGAATGTACAAGAGCACTGACGTTAAGTCGAGAGCTCTTACGCCCTAGTTATAAATTCCTTTCCCAGACCCTGAAATATTGCCATACAGAAACAAATGACATAAGGAATATAAAAGAATCAACAAACTTGAAGGATTTCTTCGGTTTCCTTCAAGCAAAAATCTATTTCTCATTAAAACATCTTATAATATTATTACATAGAATCTTTGTTTGTTGTAAGCGAATATTTTTTAACACAGATGCCATCTTATGGAGGTTCTACGTTATAACTTTGGAAGCATTGTATTTCCATTCATCGATCTATAAAATAAAAGTATCGAAAAAAAATTGTGATGATATGAATGTGCCTGATATTTTGAGTTATTGATTTTTTTTGTGGTAGAATGCTTTTGTGAGATGATGTAAAAATTTTGCTTCTATGAAGAGATTACCCCTAGAAGTTCTTCCTTGTACCGCCCTTGATGACTTTTGATGTTATTAAAATCATTCAAAGTATCACTCAAACAATGAAATATATTCCAAAATTAAACTTGTCGAGGTTTCTTTAGAAATATCAATTTTCAATTTTCATAGTATAACAAATCAACATTCAATCTATGATTCGTAGAACTTTATGAAAATGGAATTTTCTTTAATCCATTCTATGATCTTCTGTCATTTTATCGAATAAAAAAGTTCATTTATCTACTTGTCGCTTTATTCCACGAGAACTATGTTTCAGAATAAGCAAGATATCAATATACAGGGTGTTCCTAAATTGAACGTACAAACGAAAAGGGGAGATTCCTTAAGTGAGTTCAAGAAAAAAAAGTCCCATAAACATGGGTTCGCAAACGTTTCGTTTAAGAAATACAGAGTGTTGAAGTTTGAATTTTTTTCAAGTTTTTTTCTGATAGTATCTACATTTCACAAGATATTCAACTGAAATTTGGCATAGATATTACATTTCAGAGTTCTCACCACGCTACATGGCAATTTCGATAGAAGATATACTGGGTGATATTTTTTCTGAAACAGTGCCACCTGTTCTTCTGCAGAACTTTTTTTTGGTGAGCAACTGTTAATTTGAAAACATGTTAAGGGACGCTTTGTTCTTATACTAAACTTTTTGGTCTCATGTAGTTTTGTCGTATCTACCAACGATTTCGAGATAAAAAATTTTGAACGATTCTCTCAAAATCCTCATGAATATCCAAATTATCATGGGAAGGGCCACTTTGTAAGCTGTGGTGAATGAATTCAGTGTCAGTTTTTATGGAAATTTTCCTGATCTGTATCGATCACTCATAAAGATTGGATAAACTCGTATAATCAACACAAAAAATGTATTACAACAAAAAAACGTGAAACTAAAAAAAAACATAACAAGAAAACTAAGTAACCGCAAAGGATTGAACTACAGCAAATGTTGAAAATGTCCTCCCCCAACTCTTATACAAGCTTCTGTTCTTCGTCTCATAGACGATCGAACTCTTTCAAACATTCCCGGAGTATTCCTAAGTGTATCAAATGCGCCCATTATACGATTTCTCAGTTCTTCTACGGTGTTCACGGGTGTCCAGTTTACTAGAGATTTCAGGTGGCCCCATAAAAAAAATCTAAACTATTTAAGTCTGAGGATCTGGCGGGCCATGACTGAGGACCTGTTTTCATAATTTTCGTCAAAATACTCCCTTGCCAAAACTAAAAAATGAGCGGGAGCACCGTCATGCATGAACCACATTTCTCATCGTAGCATAAGATATGTATATCTTCCAATAACAAGGGCAAATCGTTTTTAAAAAAATGTCTGTATGATTGACCTGTTAGTCAACCTGGCAAGAAGAAAGGACCAATCAAATCATCACCAATATTACCACCCCACACAATTAGTGAAAATTGCTCTTGAAAATGGGTTTCTACATAACCATGCGGATTCTCCTCAGCCCAAACGTGTTTATATTTATAATGACAAAAATTGATAATTGAAGTCCTTGAGAAGCAGACTTCATCAGTTAATAGAATTTGGCAATCAAAATATGGATTCGTCAATGGTCTACTGAGGTACCACTGACAAAAACTAACCCTCGGATGAAAATCTCGAGACAGAAGGGCTTGCAACCTCTGAATGTGATAAGGATATAGCAGAGAATTCGGCAAGATCTGCCAAACACCTTGATGACTTGCAGTCAAGAGTACACTAATTTTTCTTGTACTGGTTCTTGGATGTTGTTCTATTTCGTTCATAACTGCCTCTTCGAGTTGTAGTGTTCTCACACTGTGTGGTTTCCCAGCATCAATTCGTTTTGTGGAAAAAGATCCAGCTTCTGAAATACGCCGATGAATATCAGAGAACATTCGATGATTTGGTATCACTCTATTGGGATAGCGTTCCATGTAAAGACGCCTAGCTTCTCCTGCATTTTCATTTGCAAGACCATATATGAAATGCATATCAGTCATTTCGGAATTCGTGAAATTGATGTGTCAAAACTAGCACTGAATTTATTCACCACAGATTACAAACTGGCCTTCCTATCATAGTTACGAGAATTTCGAGAGAATCGTTCAAAATTTTTTTTCTCGAAATCGTTGGTAGATACGACAAAACTACATGGGACTGAAAAGTTTAGTAAAAGAACAAAGCTTCTTTTTACATTTTTCCAAATTAACAGTTGCTCACCAAAAAAAAGTTCTGCAGAAAAACAGGTGGCAGTGTTCCAGAAAAAATATCACCCTGTAGATCTGCTATCGAAATTGCCATGTCACGTGGTGAGAACTATGGAATGTAATATCTATGCCAAATTTCAGTTGAATATCTTGTGAAGTGTAGATCTACACTTCACATGAGAAAAAAAACCAAACTTCAACACTCTGTATCTCGAAAACGAAACGTTTGTGACCCCATGTTTAAGGGACTTGTTTTTCTTGAACCCAGTTAAGGAATCTCCCTTTTTCGTTTGTACGTTCAATTTAGGAACACCCTGTATACAAAAGTTTGATAACGGATTTTTCAACAGGAAGTCGAATTCAACCGAATAGGACTGTTTTAGGCTCGATTTAAATAATAAGAAACATTTGTTCAAATAGATAGGACAACCATGGTCAGCTTAGATTTTTTACATAATATTTTTTGTTTGAGTTAAATGAAACATTTTCAGTAAAAGCAAATTCACCTTGAACACGACAGCAGATGTCATTAGAAACGTTGATGAGAACATCATGGATAGATAGTCAAAATAGCATAATAGTATATTATATACCGCGGGACTGAAGTAGTACATTTAATCCTGAAGGTAAAGTTTATGGCCCGACCGCAGGGAGGGCCATAATTTACCTGAAGGATTAAATGTACTTCAGTCGCAAGGTATATACGATACTTTTCGTACTTCCAGTATGATTTTATTAATTATTTCAATAATTTCAATCAGTTTTTTCTCTCTTCAACTCATTTAATAAACTGTCTTTAAAATAAGTTACCATAGTAACATTACGTTGTGACAATTATAATTTAGAAACATTGTCATTACTAGTGTCATTGTAAAGAAACATTGTTATTGATAATTATTGGTATCATGAGTGAAGAAGGTGTATCTGATATTGATAAAAGAGCAGCCGAAGTAGGTGAAGAATTGTTACCACCGAAATCTAGAAAACTATACTAGCAGCAGTACGATGCTTTTAAAAAGTGGTGCCGCTTAAAAATGTGAGACAACCTACTGAAAATGCGCTGTTAGTCTACTTCAATGATAAATCAAAAGCGGTTTGTGCCTCAACTCTCTGGGCACATTACTCAATGCTGAAATCGGTTATTAACATTAGAGAAGATATTGATATAAGTAAATTTCCAAAATTATTAGTTTTTTTGAAAAGAATAAATGAGGGATTTAAGCCAAAGAAGTCAAGAATTCTCACGTCTGAGCAGGTAGATCAGTTCTTACGGGAGGCTCCGGATGATAAATATTTAATGCTTAAGGTAAATTTGGAAATGTGTTTATATTCAGAAATTTCAAGAAATCAATTTTTTTGTAGGTTGCACTTATTTTGGGCGTTGCGGGAGCTTGTCGTGGAAAAGAGTTGATTGATTTAGAAATCAACGATGTGAGAGATTTGGGCGATTCCTTCCTAATTGCGATTAGAAACACCAAAAATAAAATTGATCGAAATTATGTGATCAAAAATTCAGAAAACCGTGCCATCAGTTTTGTGGCGATATTTCGAAAATATGTGGCATTACGAAAGACAGGGACACCTCATTCAAAATTTTTTGTTCAATACATCAACAAAGAATGTACTACGCGAGTAGTAGGAAAAAACATGTTTGGTACATTTCCACGGCAAATAACAGCTTTCTTGAAATTAGAAAAATGTCTTATACGGGACATTGTTTTAGATCTGCGTCTTTGTTAGCTGATTCGGGAGCAACAATAGACGTGCTGAAGAGACATGGAGGATGTAAATCCTCCAACGTGGCCGAGGGATATATTGAATCGTCTATTAAAAATAAACAAAAATTTTCAGATAAAATATTTGGTCAAGTCGCCGATTCGTCCACTATAGTTATGCCACAGTCCTCATTCTCGCTTCGTGTTTCCGCAGGATCTTCGAAACAAACACCAGTTCAATATGATAAGGACCTATCTGTAACTCGTCAGTTACCTGCTGCATTAACCCAGGAGAGACTGGTCAATATGGCGAACTGTCACAATATTGATTTGAATATTAACGTTAACTATCATAATTAATTGTATTTTTCAATAAAATATCCCTTAAATTCGTTTGTTTGTCGTTTAATCGTTCCGGGAGTTTCGTCAATATTTAATCCCGGAGGGATTAAATGTGACACTTTAGTACCTGTCACAAGGGAGTGAAGTTGTCACTTTAGGCCCGGAAGTACGAAAACAATGTTTGTTATTATAATTCTCAATCCCTTACTAATTTAAGTCGTCGCTGAGAAATAAGACAAATTCTGCAGAAAATTCATGAGTGAATGATGATTTTAGTCAAAAAACTAGTTTTTTCATGTTTCAACGAGCACATGCCAAATGAATACAAATTGAAAGGGACTTCATTGAAGTTGTCGAATTTATATTTCTGACAGTTATAACTCATTTCATCTTTCAAGAGAGATATAAGAATATTTATTGACATATCTAAAGAAACTTTGAAAGTTTTGATTTTTTTTTGGACCGAGAAGACATTAAAATAAGTCAGTGGTTATTTATATTTTTCAATGATACTAGAATATATAAACTGTAAAACCTGATGATTGGTTGTCCCCTGAAAATATTCCTATTTGGAAATTCCACATTTCATTTCATTTGGCTGTTTAGACTGTACAGGATGGGCAAACTTCAGACTTGAATTTTTTTTAAATCAGAAAATGAAAACCTACTGTTCATAGATTTTGAGTTATGAACGAAAATTGAGAAATTATCATTTTTAATAAAGCTGAAGATCTCGCTTTCTTGAACTCGTACTCGTAATCTGTTGTTATATTCAACAGGCACATTATTTAAGGAGGAATTCGAATATAATATGATTGAAAAATTCAATCCAGCCATTTCTGAGAAATGAGAAGGATTCATGATTTCTCAAATGTGAATTATATTCTAAAATTCTCTCATGTTGCAACAAAATTTTTGCTGATTTAAAAAAATTTATCACAGGTTACTATTTATATGAATATTACATGAAAACACAATTAAATACTTTTGCCTGTCCTTCTATTCCCTTTTGAATCAAAGAATGCTGGCATAACCATATTTTTGAAAATGCACTTTTTGGCGCTCTTGTTCACCCGAACAGAGTGCCTATCATTTTGCCCGAATGTCTGTAATTTTGGAATATCGAGCCGAAAAAGGTCTCAATCGATTGGGTTCGACTCCCTGATGAAGAATTCGTGGCGAAAGTTGAGTCTGTCCGGCCGGCCGTCCGGCCGTATCCTCTCTAGCATCCAAAAGGAATCAGCTAGAGTTTTCATATTTTCAGAATAGGTTAATTGTCCAAATATCTCGGTCAAGTTCGTTATTGGGCCAAATCCGTCGGATGGTTCAGTAGTTATGAGCATCTGAAATTTTGTTTCCTCAATAACTACTAGAATATCCATCCGATCAAGTTGATACTTATAATGTTATTGAGGGAGGCTGAAACGAAACGGCTCGCAAAATTTCGCAGAAATCGTCACGCTAGAAAATTTTTAAAAAATTCCCAAAAAAAAAATTTTCAATACCCAATATCTCCTAAGACTTCATTTAGATTTAAATAGAAATCCGCATATATATTGAGGTTACCGATATCTTACTCATCCTCAAATTTCATTGTCGTTGCTTTCCCCCTTCTGAAGATATGATCATTTTTTTCATTTACTCAAGAGAAAAATAGAAATGTCATGAAGTCCGAGCTTTGTCATTGAAAGATTTGCCATCACAGATCGATATTCGTTTGACAACTCGCGGACCTAGATATCAGTGTCAGTTGGCGTAATATCAATCAAAATTTTCATAGAATTCATAGAGGTAGAATTCGATGTCGATGACGTTGTCAAAATTCAGAAAAGCACAGACGTAATATTAATCAAAAAATTTTTTATCACAGAGAAAGAATTTGATGGCGTTGTCAAAACTCAGAAAAGCAATGACGTAAGTTTTTAGGAGAAGCAAAGAACAAAATTTGGTGAAAATTATGAGTAGTTATTTTCAAATTGAGATAAAGGTTTGTTTATTCATTAGGCTTTCATATTTTCATCACATTGTCCCATAGTACGGAAAAAGACTATTGTTCACCCGATCAGAGAGCTTATAGATTTGTTAAGGTTTGAATATTTACTCGCAAGTAGGTCAACAAGAGCGCCAAAGCAATCTGACCTCACGTCAGTGCTTTCTAAATTTTTTTTTTAACACGAACCTCTATGATTGGAATCACCCATTGCTAAATAAATATTTCTGTAGTTAATTTTTTAATCGTCTGCATGAAATTCTACGTGATCTCTACCTCCCGTGATAGGAATCACTGACTGTCGAATAGTTTCATTTATGTTTTGATCACCTTTAGAAGGGAGAGAAAAATTTGCATATGAAATTGAAGAAAAAAATTATTTAATACCTCTTTCCATTTAAAAAGTGAATTCAAAGTAAGTGGTATAAAAGGCCATAGGTTACTTTAATTATTATTTTCACGAAGGTATGATGAAAATAATTCATCCGCGATAGTGTTCGAATTTTGAACCATCGTAAGATATACATCTCGATCTACCATAACGTATGGCGTTGTGAATTCTGATGACTTTCCTTAGAGCGTTTTCTGTTCTGTTTCTCCATTGCTCGTAGTTTTCTAATTTCTTAAATTTTATTTTTCGATTATCTCCACAGAAGAAAATGTGGTGTGAGATCAGGAGAACGAGCGGGCCATCACACAGGGCCATTGATAGCTATTCATCGGTCACCAAAATTTGAGTTCAAGCAATTTTTTGAGATTCTGGCATTATGTGCAGGCACTGCATCTTGTAGAAAATATATTTGCCACTTAGATATCAATGGTATGCTTTACAGTTCAGGTTCAATATCTAGCTGTATGCTGTTTTTGTAATAGATTTTGTAATATATAATGGTTATTGCCCAAATAAAAATTCTATACCTGTTGTAGATTCCACAATTTTCCATGCAACCTTCATCAGTCCAAATAGTCCAGTAAAGGAAGGGCTGAAATCACTTTTTCTCGGAAAGAGCTGCATTTTTGATATGTTGATTGTTATAATGATAGAAGCATATGGTCAAAAATGCAGGTGTTAAAATTTTCAGGAACATTGAAAAATCCTTGAAAATATAGAGAAAAATGCGGTTTTTCTGATATTTTCGCGAATTAAAAGGTTTAGTAAGAAAATGTTTTAAACAAAAGTTGTAGAGCGGAAAATTCTAGTCCAAATTATATAATTAGCGTTCTCGAAAGTGAATTTGTATACTGATAAACAGCGTATTTCTTTAGTAGCGCAATACCAACGAATTTTAAATTTGGCGCTCGATGAAATGACTACCTGTTAAGGCCGAACCAAACATCTGGAAGATATTCGCCAGAGTTGGACTCTACTCGTTTTGTTATTGTATTGCTTTTATTACATGGAACCCTATCATATAATGTTGAGTTGTTTGGAAACGGACAGTTTGGGTAAAATGATGTTCGGTTTTCTAATCTGATGTGCTAGCGAAGGTGATATAGATTCTTCAATGGAGGCTAGAAGTAATATGAAAATAGAAAAGTCAATAATTGGATGAATTATAAAAAGGAAATTTTGTAATTTGACGAAATTGAAATTGAAATTTTATTAATTCAAAAACTAAAATAGTTTTCAGCCGCAATTATGAACAAATTCCTAGCTGAATTTCCTTAAGATGCATACGATATACGAATAATAATTCAGACGGAGGTAGGTATGTTTGTGATAGTAATAGTAATTCTTCGAAAGAAAGAAATTTATTCATAGTAATGGGATAAAAGAGTTTAATTAAAAACTGTAGTAATTATTTGAAGAGCCATGGCATTAATGAATAATAATTAAAGTTTCTGCATTGAATAATATCAGGAAAAACTGTTTTTTCATTTTTACTAATAATTCTTCAATTAAATGCATCAATATCATTTCCCTCACCGTCATCTAGATCCCATTCGTCTTCATCGACATCAGAGTTCATTTATATTCTGTTTATCAGGTCAGAGACATTTTCACAAGTTATGCCGTTACACATTTTGCAGAACCTTGTACATTTCAGTCCTGCTTTTTTGCAACTGTAGCGAGAAGTATCACATTTTCCATTACAGCTGCAGAATACCTTAAACAAATGTGAATAAATAAAAACAAGAATAAGCGTGAATTTCTGAAATTTTTGAAACTAATAAAACTAGGGTGTGAATGAATTTGATCACATTATTCAATAATTCCTGTGGAGCTACTACTTTTGTCATCATTTTAGGAAGTAGCATACAATGTGATCTATGCCAACCCCAATGTTCAGGTTTCAACGACAGTCGTCCTAGCCAAACCGGAATTTGATAATAAACTCGTCTGGTGTGTTCAATCAATGCTAACTCTGTTGGAGGAAGCATTACTAGGGGTGATGTTTTCCTGGTTCCTAAAACTGGGGTTGTGAATATTTTATATCTCAGTTCACCGATGCTAAAATTTTCCCCACTTGTGTTGTACAGATATCTCACTATTTTTTCCGTGATCTATTGCTGTGATCTGGTGTTAGAGATCTACGTCACTGCCAATCACAGCAACCGATTCTGGAGAGATGGCTGCCATTACTATATCTACGTCGGCATCTTTTTCTGCTACATTTACTTCTACAATATGTTTTCGTAGAAAATTGGACAGTATTTTGATAAATGTATATTTATTCCCAATATTTGACAATTTTTTTTTGTGTCATTGTTACTATTTTGTCTTCATCAATTTGTACATCAGAGGGAACAACTTTTTCTTTTCGACGGAATCGTTCATACGATATTATTCCGACGATTTCATCCCAATAACCGCTAAATACAATTTTACAATTCTGTCCCAATTTTTTCAATATGGACTATTTATATATTTCTAACACATCTACGAATCTCTTACTTTGAGGCCATACAACTTGGTGTAATAACCATTCACCATCTTTAACATATATCATACCAGTAAGCAAGGATTGTAATTGAAGATGCGTTGAGAATAATTTATAGAGGTCAGAGTTAACAGTTTTTCTTATTAATCCATATTCGTCGAAGGGAGATAGTGGATATGGCGACAATTCGTAAGAAATTGCCTCTTTTTTTCTTTGATCCATTCTCTGCAACAATGCAGATGAGTCTATAGAAGATGTACCTCCAGGAATACGAATTTTATTCTGGCTATCGCATAAATTCTCAACTTTAAATTTTGATGACAAAGTCATATTTCACAAATTTTTTCCAACGATTGCTTCCATTCCTTTGCGTCCTTGAAATGCCATATGACAGTTAATATAGTCGCTACCAATAACATCTGTAGAAAGAGACATCAGGCAATCTCTTTCTCAAAAGGATTATGGCATTTTAGCCAGAATACAATTTTTTTCTATGTCTTCTTTATCTCTCTTCATACGACTTTCAGATAAATTCACGTGCTGTTCACTATTCGCTGTTCTCAAATCAG